>LUCM01010385.1:181973-204626 GCA_008360955.1 Fasciolopsis buskii
GTGTAAGGGTGGGTGTTAGATCTCCATTCCCATTATCCGTCTTGGTGATCTTGAAGTGATCTGGAGGCAGGCGGTTTTTGTGACCCTTTGTCGTCCATATACCTGAAATCTCCGTGCCGTCGTTCCGGTTCACATTTACTCATGTGCTGTACAGACAAACGGATAGCCTGTCTTGTGTCACCCATTTTCACATGCATACTTTAGCATTTTTTGGGCCAAAAGCTTTGGTCAAGTTCCACAATTCACAACGAATCTGTCAGATATTTTGCCAACACGTTTGCAGTCTTTAAATATGAATATAAGGATGCATTTTCATATTGCTTCAACCGCCGGTGCGACCCAGTTAAGACAGTAATGGAAACACCGAGAAAGATATTAGTCCCCTTGACTGCCGGATAATAGTGGACGAATCCAGCAAATTCGAAATGAAAATTCACTTGAAATCCGTGCACTCTGATCGATACCGGAACTTTAATTCAGCGCATCCCCGATCTCATCACAAGACGGAAAGGGGAACAAACTATACAACGATGATGTTATACGCAAACAAGAAACAACGCTTGAACGCAGTCCTTCGGGATCACGATTACCCGCCAGAACTAATCAAACGTGCACTAAGAAACAAAGTGCCCACACACAACAACAATGACACAAAACTGCTTAGCTTCTGTTGGTATCCCATACAGATCGGGCACATCGGAGGCAATCAGAAAGATGCTCGACTCGTATGGTGTCCGTGTTTTTAGTCGTATAGATGACATATTAAAGCATCACCTCACAAATACCAATGACCCTCGATGCCTACAGAACCAGGATAACTGCATCTATTTGATTACCACCAAAGACTATCCGGCCCAGTACATTGGGCAAACATGTTGACATTTAAAAGCCTGTATCTTGGAACATAGAAGGAAGGAGAAATGCAAACCAACGGACCATACGACCCTGAAAAAAATCAGAGCACGATTCTGCAGTCATCCTTCATGCTGTGTCCGAGGGCTACACCACTGACTACGATAACATCAGAGTCCTCCAGTGTAGATTTCGCACACACATCGAACGCCTCCACGCCGAGACCTTGATAATTAGTGCGCACTCTACACGTCTCAACCGGAACGACGGTACAGAGATTTCAGGTATATGGACGACAAAGGGTCACAAAAACCGCCTGCCTCCAGATCACTTCAAGATCACCAAGACGGATAATGGGAATGGAGATCTAACACCCACCCTTACACGTCACAACACATTTGCATGTCCATCCAAACACACACACATACGCACACATACACCCTCCCCCACACACAGGCAAACACTTGAACGCAACTTGATTAACACGTTTGTTAACCAGTGTTGAGAAAGCTTATGCGCGATAACCGAAACGCCGACAACATGGCTAATTTGGCCGCGCTGTTACTCATGAAATAGCGTTTTCACAAACAGTAAATCTATCTCCCCATATCTTAATCATCTATCCTAGTTGCGAATATTTTCATCGATCTTCAGTTTTCATCCTCAAGCACCAGTAGCCTCGATATGTTGTAGCTGGAAGTATATATGCTCCTATGACGATCACAGTGAATCACAGATAATTTTACTATTTGATACCAATATTGCTCATTCCCTACGAGGGAAGCGGTAACGAGATCGTGCGGATTGTTCTATTCATGCTGCTTAAATCCAAATATATTTTAATTGAACAAAATCTAAGAATTAGTGTTATTTCCCAGTGCAGTTTTGGATTCAAGGAAGCAGATTAACCGCATGGTCAAAAAGATTTGTCGCTGAAATTCTTGCATCTAACGTGTAAATGTGTTTACTCAATCTGCAAAGCCGAAGGAGGCTTAAGGGACTTGCAAAATGGCCTGAGGCGTTTATTTACATAGCAAGCCGTTGAAATACTCTCACTTTGTCCTCGAACACCTCATTGGTTTTGGCGTTTGGATGAAACAGCTTGCCAATAATATATGCTTTCTGATAGAGACATGAAGTGAAGTGACAAGCAATCAATGAAGTAAGAGTCCACTACGGGCCTCAAATAAATATGGAGGGATTGCATACGGACTTAGACGTGCAAGTAGTATGTTTCGCTAGCTCGAGACGAAGTGTTTAGTCTCAGGTTATTTACCATACGTAAACTGCACTCGCCTGTCCAGCAGTTACTGTACCGGTAATTTTTGTCAGATTTGCACTAAAATCGTTTTTAAATTATTAACAGCTTGCATGGGTGATATTACTGAAAATAAAACGAATACTCTAAGACCTTGCGTCCTGCGAATGAAATTTACTAGTGCTCAACCGACGAAAAGCTTCCGAAGAATCATCGTGTAATTTATGAATGGACTCGCATCCCATGCATACTCCTTATGGTTCGAATGAGTTCTTATTAGGGAATTTTAGCCAGAAATGTAAAGGGAGTTGTGTATCATTATTATCGCGTGCTGATTTTTCAGCAACGAGTCATCATACAATAATGGAGAATGAGTTAAAAACAACTCGGGGACTTGCAGGAGACTACGGCCGAAAGACTAATTGATGGAACATTGTACAACCTCAAAAGTCAAAAGCCGTAATTAAATGGTTGTTTTTGAAAATTCTTTTGAACCGAGACAACGGCAACAATTTTTCATGGTAATCTCGTGCGTGTATTAAGTACAAATCGAACACTTTTCAAATTAATTTCTCCTAAAGTTAAATAATCCGCCGGCATGCTAAAAAATCCAGGTCAATGGAAGAAACAGGCATTTGTTAGAAGTGTTGGGATATCATTCACGTGAAATAAGATTAAAAAAGGGGGGTTGCTACTCCCTGGTGCAGAAGAAGGTCCAGTAGTTGCCGTTCTATTCGTTGGGATACACAAAAAGTGCATTTGACTACCTGTACCACAGTATCAGGTCGTCTACATATGTGTCGTTCCGGAAAGGATGGAGACGAAACAAATATGTTGGCATTTTCAACAACTCTACAAACTGGCACACCCTACACACACATACTTTTGCGATTATATTCCATTATTTCGTCGAGGATGACATTGTCGTACAGCAAAGATGAATTAATTGCTTCGCTAAGGAAAAATTGCTTTATTATTCTAGAGTGCGTTGTGAACGAGCTCCTCAAGGTCTCACGATCCAAAATATCTGGTACAGTAGTACAAGGGCAAGATACGCAATTTCATGCTGACACCGGAACACATCGCAGCAACTTTGTGAAGACAGATCAACCAAATGGTTGCAGGGATGGACACGCATGAGGAAACAAGACTCAGCTGGACAGATGAGATAAATTGTGTTTAAAACCACGCACGCAAGTGACATGGGATAATTTAAGAATTCTCCAAATTCGTTAATCAAATAGGTTTTTTTATATTCTCCTGTATCATGCTACTGGTAGCGTTTGCTTACTTCGAGATATTAAAAGCTGGTCTACGAGATTCAGAAAACGTAATGACGGAGTAATAATAACGAAAAGATGAAAGATAGTAAACCAAGAGCCACATTGTCCCACCCAGGTTAGTTGTACCAATGACAGACACCTGCATCAGACTAATAATCATCATCACTGTTCAGCGTTAAACAGAAAGCCAAGTTTCAGTGATTGCTGTCTTTTTCCCAAGTTCACATACGTCTATCAAAAGAGTGAATATCCAGGAGACAGGGAGTGGACCTTCACAAATGAGGAAATATAAGATACTGTTGCAGCCAACGCACTAGAAACGCACTATTTCAAACATTCTAATCCGATAGGAAAAGAGGAGAGGATACCCAATGTTCGCGGATCACTGCCATATCATTCAGTGTCTCCAGCCAGCTAGGTGACAGGGCCTTTCGAACTCCACCACAAGGACGTGAGACACCTGCTTTATCGAAGTTCGCTGTGCATTTTCCCACTATACGTTGCCACGTCAACTGATGGCCATCACATGGGTTCCTCCACTCCGTGGGAGGAACGCAAAATAGGATACGGTGCGGTAGTGTTCGTCATACGCAACACGTGGCCTAAACAGCGCAGTCTACTAAGTTTCATACGCTGGGATAAGATGTACTCAGAATTGGCACCTAATACTAGATTCCTCATCTCTACATTGCTCACCCGGTCACTTCACCCAACCCAAGCCATATTATGTAGACAACAGTGATCGAAAATCTCTAACCGACGGACATCTTCCATACGCATACTCCATGTCTCGCAACCATACGACAGAACTGAACACACTGCGGCACAGTACACACGACCTATCAACTTCAGTGAAATATCAAGCCGACGCCACGAGTGCTTCAGTCCAGCGTAAGCCGCTCGGGCCTTCGATATACGCGTTTACCTCCACTGTCGAACTACCATCGTTCGACAAGCAGCTATCATGGTAAGTGAAACGGCCCACAACCGCTAGTTACTCTCCATCCAAAATCACGTTCGGGGCTACGGTCGTCCAGTCCTGTAACAGCACTTTACACTTTGAAGGTGCAAAGCACATGCCAAATCGAACAACCGATCTCGACAGTCTATCTAGTGCCCGTTGTGCATGGTTCGCAGACTCGAACAGGCACACGACGTCGTCTGCGTAATCTAGGTCACATAGCTTCCCTCCATTTCTCAGTTCCACTCCTACATCCCGGAGACCTCCTAAAGCATCTTCCATCACCTCGTCCATGACGAAGCTGAACAGGGATGGAGAGATGGGACACCCTTGTCGAACGCCACTAGTTGTTTCGAATGAACATGACAGTTCACCGTATACCCTAACGCGACCATGGGTATGCGAGTACAATGCTCGCAATAGGTTTACAAACTTCGTTGGTATACCATTCAGGTGGAGAGCACTGAGTAGTGCTGGTCGATCCACGGAGTCGATCGCGCCTTTCAAATCGAAAAAGGTCACAATCGTAGGGCGGCGATGTGTATGGCGCGTTTCGGGTAACTGCCGAAGAGGGAGTATCTGCTCCTTGCAACCTCGACTCGGAAGAATTCCAGCCTACTGTTTGCGTATGTCCCTCTCGCAAAACGGTGTCAAAGGATGTAACATTATCGAAGCTAACACCTTAGAAAATGTCGGAATAAATTTAATTTCTCGACGATTGCCGCAACCACTCCGTGAGCCCTCTTGAAGATGGGAGAATTTTAATTTATCATGCAATGTTGCGAAAATGTTTAGCAACAATTATACACACTTATTAACTGATCGATATTCGCACGACTCATTCCAGTAATTATATATCAGCTTACATCTAGTAAGGAATCAGGAATTGCTTTCACAACCAGGCCCTAGACGTTTTCGTGAATTTATCGTCAATACCTATAGAGAACTTCGTCTACCCATGGATACCCGCGTTTCTTGCTTGAAATCTCTTCAGATACCAAAATTGGTCGCAATTAGATATGCTTATAAAATGACCAGCCAGCAGTAGCATGACGGAACAATAAGTTCTTGGCCTATGAAATTATATCGGTCACGCCTGCAAATCGCGAAATCCAGTAAGTCTATTTTACAGATGTTCACAAATGTGAGGCACTCAAGTTGTTGTTATCGTTTTTCTTATTTCTAACCACTGAAAATACAGTTGTCAACACCCCAATAAATGGCATCCGGATGATTATCAAGTTATCTGTTCGTCGCAATGAAACAAGTTGTGCACCAACGTACCAAAAGCTTGCGGTGGACATTTTGGCGCTCTGCGAAGCCTTTTTCCATGGCATGAACTAGAAAATCACACCCATTCCATTGGATAGCTGTTCACCAGTTTATCTTTGGATTGAACCTACATACCTTGCAATCCACGTGAACGTGATGTATATGCCACAAAGATATAATGCTCGGTTGATTAAGTCACACTCTGGGCTATACACATACCATATCGATGACGTTTTGCGCCGAAATTTTTATGTAGAAATGGCCCATTCAAGTTTGGAGGGCAAAGGCTGTTGTCCATTACCAGTAATTCGTTCACATTTTAAGTTGAAACCCAGAATCTAAGTCTAAATTTTTTATTTCCAATGGAACTTGCTCATGTTTGCCACGCATTGCCAATGACGTTTTTCCAGGCACTGAATAATTCAAACTACGTACTGTAAAACAAGACCGGGAATGCATATTTTATATCAATTGAAATGAACGTTTTTGCTTCAAGAACAGGCATTTTTGGAAAATGAGCCCAAGCTCATATTATTCCGCCAAATATTAGCTAGGTCAGCACGGAACCTTTTCTTTCACAGAACTTACCTTTGAATATTGCAATTCTCTATGACTGAAAGTTTTGTTCTTGTTTGCATCTGTGTTGCGTGGCTAAGACGTCTTTGGGATAACTAACAGGTCAGTTGAACCCAGTGATATGGGCAGCCTCAAAAGACCTCATTTCGCATAGACTGCAACCATAGTAAACTGCAGCATCACCTTTAGACTGACCATCGTTAAGAGTGTTCATGCAACAAGAAGTTTTTTAAAAAGTGGAGGAACTTCACCGCAGTAAACGAACTGAAAATTCTCCTTGACATGCAGAACTTATAATTACTTTCAAGCAATGTGTGCGATTTTTTATCCTTGACTGATTACAATTTGGGGACCATCTTTCGCGTATAAACCTCGGGTCTTCCGGTCAATCTTATACCAGCGAGGAGCCAGAATCAAGTTTTCCTCTCATCAGATCACACTGCTGCTACATACCTTCCATCGAACTCAGGCCGTGAACCTCGGGCTTGCAAGCAAGAAAGTGTGCGGTAACATCGCACCACCGACTCCCTAAAGACTAATCAGAATTATCGACTAAAGTTTATTCAGATGTACGCCTCAGTGATGGTCAACAAAGCCCGACAGTGACGACAAAAGTAATAAATGAGATAAGAATCGACCAGTTGAATATAGTTCCCTTGGGTTGTAAAAATATATGATGCCATTCAAAATTTGGTGCTATCCCACCTGGATTACTTGCACGAACTTCAACGGATTTGATTCGGCGTATATTTTTTGTAAGGCAAAATATATTGCCAGATTATCTTCTGCAAGCAGTATCGCATTAGGCAATTTGACTAAATTGTCTTCTATGTCGGGACATGTGTTGTGTATGTTTATTTGTTTGAGAGAATCCACATTAACTAACAGGATTCAGTAAAGATGCATCAGTCTAATGTTGTACGGACTGCAGATGATGCATGCAGGGCCTCTCGGACTGGATCAAGAAAAAGTGTCCCACAATAACTAAACTGGGAGTACGCTTCAGTTCGACAAAACTCATGAGGGGTGAGCAAATCTCAAATAATTCCCAATTTCTGTAGCCATCCCAACTCCAAAGTGGAGTGCGCAGTATAAAATTAGAGTTTTCTCCGTATTTCCGGCTACTCAGTTCACATAATGCACCAGTTTAAAAACGAGCATGATGCACACGCCGCAACTCGCTGATGGGAATAAACTGAAAAGAAACAAAGAATAAGAGAAAAATAATGATGAACCCCAACAAGCCGACAGTTTTTGTGTGGCTACCGAACACATTTGCTGATTTTTTTTTGGTTGTTTTCGTATTATCTTGAGCGACGATGAGTTCTAAAGACGGAGCACCCTGCATTCGCGTCACTGACTTTGGTCTGAACCATATCTCTCACCGTCCCAAACCAACAACAATCCTCATCTTCTGGGCCCCAACCAGGAGGGAGGGAAGCCCCAACCGAGGCAAAAACCGAAGCTAACTGCTTCATACGTCTGGGTCAAGTCATAGCCTGACCGTCACGTTGCTACATCCGGCCTTGTCCAGCACGTGCAAAAAGCGCATGAAAAAGCAGACGATGGGCAAGCATACACAATAAGTGCCCGAGCCACCAAACGCAACGTAGAACGGTTATCTCAGTCTACATCCAACTCGCGACGAAGCACCTCGTCATTGCTCACCCGATGTTACAACCGGACACAAGCATTGCTTTGGTGACATCGGTGATCGAACACAGAAAGTCGTCGGGAGTCTTCAAAGTGGGTAGGCCAAGTTTCGCAATCGTAAGGCAGACCAATACGAACTGTGGCATTGTACACCCTTCCTTTGAGTTAATGCCGGATGTCATGGTGGCACCACAAGTGTCGTACGTTCACCACAGCTGCTCCGGCTTTCGATATTCGTGATGAAACCTTCTCTTCAACACTTCTACCAGGGTTATCAGGTTCCCTAGATAATTAAAGCCATTGACAACATCTAAACGACCACCGCAAAGGGTGAGTGAAGGTACAGGCTCCCGCCAGTCTTGAAGAAGTACCTTGCATTTTTAAAGTGCATTCACGTACCATACCTAGAGAGCTCAATCACTAAGTGGCTCAACGAGCGTTAGATTGCTTGTGCGCTGTCACTCAGCAAGGAGATATCATCAGCATAATTTAAGTCAAACCCTTTGTTCCTTGAGAGGATTTCAAAGGCACCGTGTAGAAGACCACAGAAAGGGTCCCGTAGAATATCCTCTATGACGTTGAAAAGAAATGGGGATAAAAGATATCCTTGCAGTACTCCACTGGAGACAACAAAAGGTGGCGAAAGCTGTCCGCAAGCCCTAACCCTACCTGAGATGTGACGGTGCAACTGCTTGAGGACCGATACATTCGTCTTAGGTACTCCATTCCTCAACAAACAGTCCCATAGTTCAGATTAATCGATAGAGTCAGAGGTTGCGCAGATGTCTAAGAGCACGATGATCGTTGGCCTTTAGAAAGTGGAACGGTGCTCGAACACCTGTCGGAGGGTGATGGTTTGACCGACGCACCCACGACCAGCACGAAACCCGGCCTATTCTTTACGAGTTCGCCCTTAACGTGTGTTGTGCAACCTATGAAGGTTGACGGGCGAAAGCAATTTAGACGCTACTGGGATAAAGCTAATACCCCTATGGTTAGCGCAGTCACTATCCAAGCGCCCTTTGAAGATGGGCACAACAAGGAGCGGACCACGTAATGTTTTAGGACGGAAGACTCATAGTCGGTAGTCCAATCGTTTATTACCACTACAAATAAATGAAATTAAGACCAAATACTATAACTGTAGTAGGCGGTGAACGCTGTGATCTGTATCACTACGATATGTCAATGAAATTGTCGTTGATGCGCTGGTCATATTTTTTGATTTTCCCACGCCAAAATCATTACTTGCACCATATAACTATATTTTAGTTAAGAAACTTACGAAAGAATGTTTGGCAAATTCTCACTTTTTAGAAAATGCAATGCATGTAGCGGTTGGGATTTTACATTACTGAGCGAAGGAATTCCAAATGGGCAACAAATATCACGACTATTCACATCCTTGTGGTCTCTGATCCCCCGTCTCTAAATAGTCCATTTGTTTTAGGCAGCTAACCCTATTGTTTCTAGGACTTGCTTTCAAAGTGGAACTAGGATGTTTGGATTTGTTATTCATAGATATTATTGAATTTTACATCTCGATCTGCTGGTACATGTGTTACACACATAAGGTATAGCCGTAATAATAACACCGCAAAAAATTAGTGATTCTCCGTTAACCAAAGTCAATTCACTTCCGATGTGGCTTGCTCTACTGCTCTACTGCAACAAAAATTTGCAGGTGGATCAAGCCTTTTTCCACTGGCAGAGCTTTTTCTGTACTTTTTATCTTGCCTACTAGCAAAATATCAGCAGCCAGCTGTGGCATGTTGCAGTTTTAAACGATCAGCAGCGATCGGTATGCAACTGAGCACCCAAATGTCCACAGGAAACTACCCACCAATGACAGTGAACAGCATTTCTTCAACCCGACTTCAAAATCGCCTTTGACGATCGTTTATAATATTGAATCAGACTGTGGAAAATCGGTGCACCATAGTGGTGTATATACTGTGGATGTCATAACTGCAACATCATTGAAGTGGTTTTATCGTTCCATGGTCTTCTTTGAACTGTGGCCATTATTTCTACTGAAGTAATCGTCCATCACGGAAAATTAGACAGGCACTGTAAACCTACCCGAGACTATCAGATATTCAACTCCTCTATGTATTTCCTGGGACTAAATAAATAACAAATGTGAGTCGACCACCTTGGCCTATTCGTAGCCAGAGATTGACGAGCAGTAATGTGCTTAATATCGATATTGTCAATGATCTTTGCACATAGGCAGACGATGATCTTAACAGCGATCAGTTTCTGTGACAGTAGTCTTTTGTGGAGAAGGTCGAAATAAAATGTACGTTGATGCAGACTTACAAGGATGCCATGTCGAAAAATAATGAGCACAGCCAACAGAGTAATTAATCATTCACCCATTAAATAAGCTGTTTAGCTTCTTGAATGAACCAATGCTGCACGGTGTTTTATTATTGGGATAATAATGAAACTGAATTAAAGAATGCAATAGTAACTAATAGCTTATTAGTAAAGATGCAATAAACCTGGTTATTCTCGAACATACTGTCGCATTACTGTCGACGGCTCCACAAATTCGTTTCCACCTTAATTTCTATTGGCTGAATTACCCTCTTCAATTTTAGCATCACTGGAAAAAATGATGGTGAGAAATATATCAACCGAACATCTGTGGCTTTGATCCTATATATATATATATATATCGACTGTATAGCCGGCGTGAAAACAAGCATGGTGTTAACGCATCAACATATAAGTGGACAAACAAGATGGACAAATAACAGACCCTAACATACCAACTGATTGTGTTTCTACTATACATATTTTGTGATTTTTTTGTATCAGAGATATTTGTGGTTTGCTTCTAATCTCAAACCGCGTTTGATGTTTTGCGATAGACTTTGTGTCAATACTATATCAGTAACGTTGTCCCATAACACTATTAGAAATGGCGACATGAAGACCATTCCTGAGTTGCAGTAAAACTTTAGCGCTTTTCAATACATTATTTCCCGTTTTGTTAGAAGGTGACTCTGGTGCATACTGTTGCAACTTGCTGAGTTTAAGGTCAAGAATTTTTGTCGAGGAACAGTGCGACAGAATTTCTCCCGTTAGTTAGTTTGGTCACAGCATACCCTAAAGACGAACACGAATATGAGCCACCTCAATTCACGTAATTGGTAAATTTATAACGGTATTTGAAATGAACAATATTGTCAAAAATACAGTTCTCGATGAGTTTTATGGTCAAGCATCTCCTGACCTTTTGGTTGTTGATGTTCTACATTTCAATTGGTCACCCGTAACAACAAAGAATTTTACTGACGACGGGAATAACGACACCAGACAATTCGAACCCACGTAACTCCTCTGTGTGTTTGGTCAAATCTCGAGCGAATTGCGCCAAAATATTTCGTTGGTAGGAATTGTGACTTGATACAAGTAATTCCTAGCTACGTGACCATTCTCATAAAATCAGACTTTTCGGGTATTCACAAAAGTTATTTTCTATCCCCTGCTAGGTCTTGGTTGCCCGAGTTATTGTATATCCATCTTGCTACCCTCTGCTGTTTACGACACAAGGACTCGAGTCGACCACCAGTTGAACGTTATCCTTGGGTCTCCGTTAAGTAATTATTTTACTAACGCAATTAGCTCCAGCTTTGCCCTAGGTGAATCCGAGTCAGATGTCAAATAGGTAGATCAATAAAATATCACGGGTGGCTTCGCATAAAGTGCAATTAGGTAAACTTCATTGCGCTGTCTGGGGGAATTCGTCGTCTTGGCCAGCAAAAACCTCCTAACTTATTTCACATCCAGACTTTCTACTCAACAATAATTGTCAGACGCTATTGCTTACCATCTGAAAAGTACTTTTGGTGAGACCGCTATATCATATCAGTTAGTGCAAAACTGCATGATAAAACGCATTCACCATAACCTATTTGGATTTTATATTTTTAGGAAGACTGTTGCGCAAGTGACTTTCATAGAGGACGTTTTTGACCTAAGTAATATGTATATGCATGGCAGGATGGAATTTTGCCGAATTATGCTACCTATTTATCGTTGTTATAATTTCTTAGGTAGGCTTAATTGGTAACCTATCCGGTTGTGCCCAGTCTAAACAGTCTAAAACTTAAGTAATAATACTGTACATTGACAAATAAACACCTCCATATAGAACCACCAGTGAAGTTCAGATCACTTTTGCTGGTTTTGTTTTTAATAGGATTGAATCGAGCGCGTTTTGAGTAGGCTGAGCCATGCCTATTCATTCGTCGACTGGGCTAAAATGCAAGATTCGTTTAGCACAAATACACCGAAAACAGTGCATTTCAATGTAAATGTGAATAAAATGAGAAATGATTTTGTGAGGGAAAGACAAAATATTCCGAAATTTGGATTTTAGCATGTTTGTTGAAGCTGCTCACCGTCATCTTCGTCATCATAATTCATTATACACAAATAAGTCGTGTGAAGTAGGAACTTGCAGCGAGTGAAACTAACTCGAGACTAAAGCGATCCAAACAGAGATAAACTGTTTACGTTACTAAAAAGATGTGGTAACTGCTTACTCAACTAATAAAAATCTCAAATGTCGGGAAAATTTGCTTTGACTTCAAGGAACATGAGAAGAGCAAAGCTCTTCATTTGCAAACTTCGTTTGACGCTTGATATAGTTTCCATCAAGTTGTCAAAGATAAACTATACATTGCGATTTAATTTTAGCTTGATAATACTCCGTACCGAGAGTAGGAATCAAGACCGGATGGTGTTCTTCAAGAAGCAAAGAAATGAGCAAAAAAGGCTGTGTCCTAGACATAAGTTATGTCTTCAGTTTATGAAGCACTCTCAAACAAACTTTTACCACAAGAGTCAAAAAATAGCTGTTTTCTGTGGCGGATCTTCATCATTGAACTTAAGCTTTATTATTAATGTTTCGCGGCACTAGGTATCCGTGTATCCCATGTTCACTAAGAATGCCTCAATACACCTTGCAGACCACTACCAACTACAGAGAGCTTCGATGTACGTATATGGTTCCAAACAAAAAACCTTAACATTCAGTCAAAGGATACATTCATGGCGGTGGTCCTCGCTCCGAAATAACGAGTACTAAATTTACCTTTCCTTAAAATGGTTGGGCTAAATGCACATATACAACTAGTGGTTTCAGAATAAATCGTGTGATTTCTAAAGCTAGATGTTAGGAATGCAACTGTAGTGACAAGATGTTAACGACAGAACTGGGTCCCGTACAAAAAAGGACCGAAAACACCAATGTTGCACGCAAATCGTGTAGGATAATTCGATAAAACCCCACCCTCCTTTTTATGTTGCTGACCTCAGTTGTACTTTTATTTACTGGAAAATGAATACACAGCGTTAGTTATTATTCATTCAAGCCATTCAGAAATGATGTGCGCAAGTATCTACGTAGTGACGAAGGATTCTCGTAATGACAACTACGAAAGTGATAACATGGTCGAAGTTGATAAGTTGCATTTGAAGCGTATAACTTGGTTACCGCTTTACTGTGATTCACGTATATTTGTTGAGGATGTTGCTGGTCACTCGGTGCACCCTTCTTGAAGATGAGAATAATCGGTGACTCACTACACGATAGCGGGATACGCTCCTCGTTCCAAATATCATGAAGCAAGGAGGTATGTGATTTCATCAGCACTTCTCCACCCAATTCGAAAAGAACTGGGGGAAGGTCGTCGGGACCGGCAGCCTTTCCTCTCTTCAGAAGCCGAATATTTGATTGCACTTCCAATTCCGATGGAGAATCAAGTGACACCTCCCAAGGATTCACAGCTCCAGATGTCGGACTAAATACGTTAGCGTGTGGTCAGCTAAATTGAGTCTTGAAATGCTCTACCCAACGGTCCAGTCTTTCCTGTCTACCATGGATGACCTCTTCAGTCCTATCGCACACGATTTCACTAACCGAAGTTCGCCGCCCACCGCATTCGGGTATAAGCTTAAACAGTCTCTAACTATTACCTGAAGCGGTCACGTCCTTCATTTCTTCGGCTACCTTAACCCACCAGTTTTCGCGGTCATTCCTAAGGTTTATGGTCAACTGACGCTGCAACTGCCGACGCATCTTATTCATTTCCTTGCAGTTAGGCAGCTCGCGTTTTTGCTCCATTAGATCTAGCGACGCTTGCGAGATCCAGTGTTTTTGATGAATACTAGGTCTGGGACCGCAGGCGAAATTCGCTGCCAAATGCATCGCCTGCTTAATTTGATCCTACTGATCGTCTACATTGCTACCGGTCGCAATTCTTAGTTCCTCGGACAGTTTCTGTTCGTAGCTGTTGCGAACAGCCGAATCAGACAAACGTCCGACAGCCAATCGGATTTGTGGCCTGCGTCGATGGCTGTTGAGCTGCAGAAAAAATCGCATTAAAACTGATGCATGGTCCGATTCGACGTACGTGGCCCAGTACGATCTACAGTTCTGGACAGAACCGCGCCAACGGTAGCTAACTGCGATATGGCCAGTCTGACTCAGTGTACCTGTCGAGTTAGAACGCCACGTCGCTGTGTGACGCGAACTGTGTCGGAAATTCGTACTAAATAGGAATAAATGATTGTCTGCACAGAATTGGAGAAGTCTTTCTCCCTTGTCTGTTCGCTGTGCAGGCAAGGCGAATCGCCCACCTAAACAGGACTCCGATGCACTAAGTTTACCAACTTGTGCATCAAAGTCACCTGTTAGCACTACCATGCTAGAGCGTTTGCTCTTCCGAACAAGAGTGACGAGGTTATCGTAAAATTCGTCTTTCTCCATATCAGTGCTGCAGTCTGTTGGAGCGTATGCCGAGATAACAAATAAGCTACGCTTAACACTACTATCCGTTCGGACGCCGACTGATCCTTGCAGTCTCATGACACACAAGCGACTGTTGACTGAGATCCAATCTAAAAGGGCTGCTTCAGCCTTCTCACTCAACACTATTCCTACACCACGTTGACCCAAAGCTTGAGCTGCTTCGTCTCCTGAATTGCGAAGAAAATATCTTGACGAGACGTTCGGCGCAGTTAGCTGAATTACTCTGCTCGAATCCTGAGCGCGCGTTCCACTCAAGCAGCAGACATCAATCGAAAGTGAGTCCACTGTCAGAGCCAAACACGTCTGTTGGCCAGCCTGCATTAAAGTGCGCACATTGAAAGAACCCAGATGCAGAAGCTGACGAGGCTTGAGAAAATGTGATCTAACGGACTGAAAACCACCTACTACACTACTTGACAATAAACCGTTGCGAGTATCGGGCGTGTTATCAATGGAGATACTATGGGTAGGCGGAAGGGGCAAACAGATTGGGTTGGAGACAGAAGAGACAGGTTGAATAAAAGAGAGGAAACTCTGAGCAATAGCATACTTATCACTACCCATCCCCACTGCGCTCGATGCAATGGGCAGCGCGGTCCTGATTATCCTGCGCGACGACCGATGCAGTATGGAATCATTTGTAGGCGTGTAACTCATGGGGAATAATGGACGGGTACTGCTAGGGAGTCCAGTCGCTAAACCAAAGCATTTGGTTCTGACAAGAACCTGACTGCAGTGCAGCGGGAAATAGCTGAGTGGGCGCCCATCTACTTGGATTAATTATAGTTTCACTCGTTTTTCTGACTGAGCTGCTAACTCAGATCAACCCCCAACTTGGAGGGCCAGGAAACTACTTCGTCAGGCCTCTACCCATTGACCTTCCAGGCATGATTGGATCTTCGGCTTGAGATAAGCCATCCTGTATAGCTCGTTGGATCATGGAGGCACGCGAGCCGTCACACCACGCGTCAAGGTGTAGTCTCGTTGTGACAGCCGTATTTTTACCCATACTGTTAATTTGTGTACCAAGGTGTCACTAATCAAGTTTATTCCCTTTTGATGGCTAGGCCAGAAGTGTATGTTTAAGATATTTCCATTATCATCATCTAGGGCTGGGTAACATGCACCAGCTTTCAAGACAACCGGTCCAGTCGGTGAAGAACGTCTCAAAGCCCACTTGCTTCCCAGGACTACAAACCACAAGCAATATGCGAAGAAAATCAAAAGAAGCAGATAGTGGACGTTCATTATGTGCATACTGATAGAAAATGCAAAAATAAGGAACACTGCCCGTATTACTGTAGGCTCGGTGTTGCACAAGCGCCTTCTCCGACCCCAAGAATTATTCAATGTCTGATTTTTGCCGACCCAAGAAACTAAGTCGCATATTCGTGCGGATACAACAGTGCTTTCGTCATAATAGATTGATTCACCTGGAGAAGAGAGATTACTGGATTACCAATATCAGTCGCAAATGGCTTTACACTTCGAATTGGTTTAGTTCCCCTTTAGTAAGGCTGGGCCTTTTGTTCTAAATGCCGGCTTCTCTTAAGAATATTCGCATAGACTTACAATGATCTCACGTAAAGAATTTACAAATTATTCGGTTATGGGGTGGCCGTCCATTAGGATTTATTCTTGCTAGTCATTCACTGCCCTTACGAATGAGAATGAATGAACTGCTTATCATCCACGATCCAGGCTGAACAGCATCCGGTAGTTTTTAGCATAACTCTAACCGTTTGTTTTCATCCGCCACCAGAGCATAATAAATACCATTCAAATCGGTCTTCATCAGTAGTTTTTATGAAACTATCACACTAGTTTTCTTTATTGATCGGACTGTGAAGACGATTCACTTTTAGGTTAGAGGTGCCGTTTCCCGTGCCCGAATTCACAGGATGTGTATAACGTTATTTTGGAATTATTCCAATATTACTCATTTACACGAGAAATACTCGGCAACCTGTAAAATTGTTTTTCTTACACGAAGCATGGCAAGCATATGCCTACTATCGATTTGCAGAATATTGCACGGACAGCCGGTTGGATGCCAGCTCCAAATCAATTTCGGATAATGCTATGAAGTGAAAACCGTTAAATATGGCGAGTTTATACTCAAAAGCTCTTAATGGCTGCCGCAAATTGGTATACTGGTAGATATTTAAGCAGGTAGGAATTATGCGGATGAACGGACTATTCTTCAACTTACCCTTAGATTTGTCCCAGCTTCAAATGACCCCAGATCGTCAGTTTCCCTTCTACTTTAAAGATCATCTCCGATGAACTTACGCTTTCTTTCTCCATCTACTACTCGTTTGTAGAAGGCGTGCATGATGCAACTCCCAAATGTCTTTCATCAGATTCAGAAACTGGAAATCGCTAAGCGAGAGAAGACACAAGTCGAAAAGCACATGTAAAAAAGGTGTCACATACAATGCAGCACCGAAGTAGAATCGATAATATTATATATCCATAGCGAACAACAGCAGGAATTGTTGAGTGGTTTGAGATTCGAACCAAAAGGTCCCGAATGTAGCGGAAGTTGAAGCGTACGGACATCTTGTCCGACGAAACAAATGGAACGAGACAAGTCACAAAATCAATATCAAGTGCCAAAAGAGACCGTAGATAAAACGACGTCAGAAAAAGGGTCAATTTTCCCCTAAAGGGTCGACGTCACTCATTGTCAGTCAGAGACATCAAACGTACTGTCACAATTTTTTACAGTCAAGCATTTGATAACACTCAAATTCCATCAGGGCGAACGAGAACATAATTCGAAATCATTAAAATAAGACGTACATGTCTTGATGGAGGCTAGCCGTAGTAACCGAAACGCCGGTTCACCATGACTCTTACCGAAAATCCTGTTTCGATGCATGCACATCCTGTTTTCTAGAATCTAATTCGGTCGAAGTCATAGTAACAAGAGTATTCTTATAACAGGAAAGAGACCATTTCATTAAACCTGTGAGGTATACCACAGATAAAGCAATAACCAGATGGTAAAACGACTTTGATGTAATTTAATTTGCTTCATGGATAAAACAGCCAACCACTGTGGGGCGTCCAACTCATTCTTGACGTCGGCAGAAAGAAACAGAAACACATGACAAATACCAGCCGTTCAAAGCTTTGCCGAAAGGCAATGAAGTATTGCAATCTTTCATTTTTGAATAAATCGGAATCTGTCAAGGTTAAATCAAATGCGAGGATCCGCAGTGATATGGACGTATCGTTGCAGCGATGCGTCCGTTACGACTAAAATTTCTTCCTTAATGCAAAAACAAGAAGTAGTCCCATTAAGAATACATAACTATTTCACTTCACTTTGAGACAAACTAGCAAAAAACGAGCTGCAGAATGAATATAAATTATTTCACGAGGATGGAAACCCGTGCTAGTCAATTTCACCTAGGCAACTGTATCGGATACCGCCATTCAACATTCAACTGATTCTGACCTCATTAGTGTCACGCAAAATTACTGGGGTAACCAAGGGCACATCGTCGCACTTTACCACGGGTCACCTGAAATCCGGTGCTCGCAATAGGACACTAATGAAAGCTTCACAAACTAAATACGTTTCCGTTAAACAAATATAACTTTACTAAAAATAATTCAGCCGCGATGAAAGAAGAATTAATAGAGAATTACACTAATCGATTCCTGGGACTCTATGATGGAATAAGTCTAACGAAACTAAACATTTTTACTCTTCAGATGAAACTGCATTTGTCTTGGCAGAGCCGGTAGCCGTATTGACTCCATCACATTGAACTATGAGAAATCTCATTTGTGTATATTAAGATCTAGGCACACGCGACTAATTCGCCTTGGATATCAGTACTCTCCAGATTTCATGGCCACTTCCGACACGTATGTGAACACTTGAGAAACAGAGCTTACTTGTTTAGCTGAACTGTTTGTAGTCTTTGGGTTGAATTGCCTGTCAGCAACCAGTAAAGCAGATCATTTCAGATGATCTCTCCGCACGACGTCAACGGACTTTGTGAACAGTACGAAAGTTTCGCTCTTGTTAGAGATAATTCACGATTAGTCCGAAACCTGATGTGAACGATTTCCACAGCACACCACGTTTACAATGCACTGAGATTTGCAGTACGAAGTACCGCACTTAAGACTTGATTCAAGTGCACTGGACTAAAATAAAGTATCCAAATCCACCCTTGTTTTAACAGCGCCTAGCCGAATGGAGCTGTTTCATTGGTTATCAATGAACGTACGAGGGTAGGGGATGATCGGAAAACCGATAACTATGAGCTGATACAGTAAGAGGATTTCGACAATAGTCAAAACATGACTACGGTATCGCATTAGCTACAAGACACTGAGTTGTGAAGGCGCAGCAAAATGGAGAGCCAAACTAATTATATATATATATATATATATATATATATATATATATATATATATATATATATATATAATTAGTGAATGTCACATCGGCCCTGTAACATCAGCAGAAAAGCTGACCAGGAGATTTATTTAAACTGTTGAGGATCATCGGCGCGCTCGATTCCAAAAAACGTGAAACGTTTGTTCAGAATTAACACAAATCCCATCTTGTTTTGTGTTAAATCCGGGCACGACAAAACGTATAGAACCGCTCACTCAGCGTACATGAAACCAATCGGACAACAGATCATAGCAGAGTATACTGATGAGAAAACTGTAATACTTGTGTAAACAAAGCAAAAGATGAATTCCGAGTGTGTAGTTTTGCAAAGGCGAAACTATTGAGCTGAAGATCAATAAACGTTGAGCTGCGAACGCAATCAGTTTCGGTGAGCGGTTAGATGTCTAAGTTAAGCAAGATGGAACCAGCAACTAGATACCTATTCCAATGAAAACACCGTGTCTAGATGGGGAAATCTTGAACACACAAACTAACGCATCAAGTTGTTCTCTTCTACCTTAGGTGAGTACAGGCAAAGAACCATGAGAAGTATTGCCGTCAATCACAAAATTCATTTGCACTTAGACAACAGCTTATGTGCGATTTCCCTGATACGAAAAATTCTAGAGCTGTTCATCGGTGGACAATTCTGTCGAAGAAGAGGAAACAAAACGCTTCTTATCACCCTGAATAATCACGCGTCGGAATTGTACACAGGATAGAACATTATTCCGTTTGCAGGTTGTGCAAATGATATAGATGCAGTCAAATCGCCTTTCTCTTGGTTTGACTGGTCACCGTTTGCTCATTCACATCATTCTCCTAATGTCTAGTTTGTTACATTATAATCCTATCTAAAAATCCCTTGATTTCGATCAGCAGCTGTCCTAATGCAATAAATTAAACCATTCAAACGAAATCACCTGTGACCGGGATATTTTGATTTGCCGTGTGGGTTGTCCCCAAACAATGCGTGGGCAAATGTTTCATGACATGTAAAACCAATGCTTAATAACGATGTCATTCAAGCAATCGTTCTTCTGTTCAGAAGAACCAAGGAGAATGGTGGTTCCAACCGTCGGTGAGGCAGTGATTCGTTCAGATACATTGCTGACCACCATGTGCAGACTGGCATGAGCATGCGCGGTAACAATGCCAGAGGTTGCCAGACTAGCAGTTTTCGAACAAACTGGAATGTTTAATTGAAACCACCGGATGGAATTCACATATTTCTAATGGTAATAAATCGGCTTTTTATTCTCTGATATGGTAATGTTAAATGCCCCACGTGAGATAAAAATCAATCCACATGTGCTTCACTGAAGTAGGCGAGATTTCAATACTACCCAACTGTCCACCTAAAACTGTTTATGACAAAGCTAAAAACGTTACACTTGAGAAGTCTGAAGTTGAGAGTGACGTTGAATCTCGCCAAGAAGCGCATAACAAAATGACAAATTCAAGCATAAAGTGATTCTTTTCATAAAAATATCTAGCAAGGTGACGAAATCCACACAAATTCGATGAAGAGAGAGAGACAGAACTAATGATCTAAGGCATAAAAAATGAATAAAATGGCAGACCTGCCAGAAACATTTCCTGAGATAATAAGGAGCAGAGGAGAAAAATATAAAAGCCAAAGAGCAAAATAACTGATCTATGGCAAGCGCAAGAGACAATCGGTTAATCCGATAAAGATACTGCATTGTCCTTCGTTTTTCATTCATGTGCCTTGTTGTGGCAACATCAGGCGGTAATGGGCAAAGACTGACGGAGGGACAGGTCACTGGAAACAAACAAAACGTTTAGCATGATTGTAAAAACAGAACACAGTTAGGATGTGTGATTAACAAATTCGGTAACGGAGGTAGAACCTAGTGGCAAGGAAATTCGTCTCATGAGTTAAACAAGACTGAATTTAATGACGGACAGTCTGCCTCCGCCAGGTTATCTGAACACGAGTCACAATCACCGGTTCTCGTCAGACTTTTAAGGTGTTGCAAGATCACACCCAATCAGGGTATGGTTTCACGTCCGACTTCAGAAACTGTTGCTACTAGAAGGCAATATTACGTATTCAAAGAGGATTTTGTTTAGATCTGTCACGTTGTAAATCAGAGGTATATAATTAAAAGGCAACTTCGTCGAAATAAATTAGACATTGACAGCGTTCAGTTTTGATGCATTAAAATCGTCAAATTATTTACGATAAAAAGCGCACAGCGGAGGGACTTCTCAATACACTCCCTAGATTATACGGTAAATAACATGTACACAGTATTTCTGAATATCATGATGACAATAGAGGTCGTAGCGATCTTGATACACTTACACCTCCAAAAGAAGCTAGGTCTGCTCACAAATTCTTGCTCTAAATAACCAAACTAGTAAAATCCGTTTTCTTGTTATCAAAATAAAACAACAAAAAACACCATCCGCGAGTTAAGGACCAACTTCACTTTCGAAAAATTCCACCCTTATATACTCACTTCGAAAAAGATGAGTAACAGGACCATATCTCCCAGAGATTCGAAGTTAAAACATAGGTTACCAATGATAACGCACAGAACTACTGAAGATGCATCCAACCAACTAATGTTATCAGTTACGAACTTGTTTCAAATATTCAGTTTGTAATGTTAAAAAATAGATTCAGGTGGTTGGGTTATGCGGTGCGCATGTCCGAAAATCGCCTGCGCCACCAAACACTATTAGCGGTGGTCAATGGGATTCCATATATTATCTCAAAAAAACCAAAGGTTTGAATTCTAAGTTTAGCGGTCACCTTGATGGCTCACAGCGACTCGCTGTTTTCCGGATCGTTTTTACACCTGACCTGTTTGGAAATCATGTCGCTACGAAATTAGAAGTTTTTCATGCAGCAGTGCTTCGAGGAACTAGGACATCCTCTTCCGCCACAATCATATATCAAGCATTTATTAAAAAATGCTGTTCGTCGAGGTAGATACTGGTCGGAGGATCGATAGAGATGGACAGTCCGTGATATCGTGAAAAGATATGCCGATAATGACCAGTGAACTGGGCCGTGTAGATCCAGTGAGAAAGTCGTAATGGGGTCGAATAGATCCCCTTCGCGACGGTTGGAGACAATAAGTGGCATAGCGAAGTGCCGTAGTCAATGCTCTCGATTAGGAAATACTTCCTGTTCTATACAACCCAGTGACTCATTACAATGCGACCATTTCTTTAATATTTGTTCTTTATTTGAGGAATAGAAAGATTTAAGGCAGCACCCAAAACCACAGCACATTCGTGAAAGGTTAATAGTCGGGAAAACTGAAACCGAGACTGCTGCGAAGTCAAAATCGCACGACAAATTCGAGAGTACAACACTATGCCGACATAAGTGGCGCATGAGTCTAAGGTATGTCACAAGAAAAACAGGGGAATTTGAAACCGCATAGAAAATGAAACAGGATATAGGTAAGAAACGTTGAAGCGGATCCGCGTGGACGATACTTTCATATGATGAGACCGCATGTCAAGACTCTGTGAAAGAATATATATATATGCATATATATATAT
>LUCM01010385.1:206497-222641 GCA_008360955.1 Fasciolopsis buskii
TCACGAGCTTCGTTGGCATACCCTTCCGGTTGAGAGCACTGAATGTCGCTGTCCGATTCACTGAATTGAGCTCACCTCCCAAGTCGAAAGAGACTAAGATCGTAGGGCGGCGGTGTGTATGGCGCGTTTCGAGTAATTGCCGAAGAATGATGAATATCTGGTTGATGAAACATTGACCAGGAATGGCGCCAAACAGTGCAGCATTATATAAGCTAAGACCTTAGTAACTGTCATAATTAAACTAATACCACGATGCCTGCCAGTCATTCCGTGTGCTCCTTTTGACGATGAGTACAATAGTCCGGGTGCAGTGGATATGCGTTACTGGTGGTTCCCAAGATCGACGAATAAAATGCACGGTTTTTTTTGCTGTTTTTAAGCCAATGTATACATTAGTTTGGCTTAGCGAAATGAATGCAGCCTCTTCAGTCCGTGTCTGATTGGCCAAAGTAAATGTAGGTTCATTAGGTTTACCTTTTGGGATTCCTTAGGATTGTGTTGGTGCGACTACCGCATAGTTGTTGATACCCTGTGAGTTTTCATATCGTACGACCAGTATAAGCTTGAATTCGTTACTCGTTTGCATTTGTTCGTAGATTTCTTTTACTATTTTCTAGTCATGAAAGTTGCTTTGGTTTTATTTAAAGTGTGCTGCAGAGTGAGAATGAAATACAAAGGACGATATTATTTGTTGAAAGCGTCCGACTTAAATTGACTGACTGTGCTAGAGGAGGTTAAAGATGGCTAAGCCAGCAACAGTAGAGTTTGAGATCTATGATTCATGTGCAAGTTTTCAGTATTCATTCGCTCGTCCTACACAAGTGAGATTTTTTCTTTTGCTGTTATTGGTTTCTTTTTTCGCCATGCGAGTTTTTCTGGTTCAAGACCGGTGCAATGGGGAATGGGAAGTCACACCATCAGAACTCACTTCTTCAGTTTTCTTTTGTATATAATTTTCTTATTTATACCGAATCATACAAAAGGGTTTACGGCATTTTTGCTGGAGTCTCTGCTGCAACACTCGTTGTGTTCGGTTGCTTTCTGTGTTGGGATCCTGAGTACGGGCCTCCTGCAGACGGCAAATGTCAATACGAACACTATATATGACCCTAACTAATTCAGTTTACTGACCTGTGTGTACCAGGGTTTGCTCGTTGTACTTTCCAGATGTGAATGGTGAGTGTAGTCGGAAGAAAGTCACAGCATCCGCGAACTGAGAAGTAGGCCTACTGCCGTGCCTTGCATTGTCTCAATTATGCGTTCGTTACAAAAAAAGCAGACAAGGAAACGGAAAAATCTGAGGTAACTGAGCAGAGCCACTTTGTAAAGAACTCATCAACGAAGGAATACAAGCGGGCAGATCGATCATTTGTTAGTAGGTGTAGCACTACCAGGTTGCCCAGGCCAAAAACAGATGGTTCTTAGGGATCCATGACGGAAAACCTAGGCCGTCCAAAGCTTAACTCGCAAGGCAGCGGAACGGAGCGTGAAATCCGTGACCCACTGAGGACCGGTATCAAAATGATCAGCTCATATGCCCTTCGGATGGGGCCAGACAAACTGGGTGCCAAGCATACCCTTTCACCACAGATCGATGTAATCACAGCGTTACGTGCTTTGGACGATCTTGATTGGTTTGAAATTAATCATTAGTCAGCTCGCCGAGACTGACTACCGAAGGTCAGTCAACCGGCTGGATAGCTCCGGGAATTTGGCTTCGTCCTCTTATCCCGATCAAAAACACCCCCGATACAAGAAGGGAGTTAGTATGACTTCCACAGTAAACGCTGTCAGAAACGCACGATCATTTGGGAAAACTTTAATGGGTGTTCGTGACGAGTGGCCAACTCAGAGCCTGGACGTCTTAGTGATGTAAGAAGTCTCAAGAAACAGTAAACTCACAGCATCCGACGGAGGTTTATTTGGAAGCTTATACCCTACTGATGGGAACATATAGACCAGAGTTCATTTTAATGGGCTTGCTAAATTCGAAATGATGGATATAGAGCATCCTTCCTCCTGAAAGGATCATTAAATGGCTGTGAAGGGAAGACCAGTTAGCAAGCACTGAAAAAATTACTCAGAATTTCGAAGTATTTCACAGAGCTAGGGAATTCCATACTGAAAACAACATTGCCGCCATATTTATTATTATCGAAAGTAAGTAGGAAGAAAGTTGAAGAAACAGAATCCTGAGAGATTGCCAGTAAAAAGCAAAAATGAAGAGTGGGTATTCCGTACTTAGCGCACTGCTGGCGATAAAGAAATAATAGATCATTTACATTAAAGATCAAAAGAGGAGGACCTACAACAAGTACAATTCGGAACATTGGTCGCTAGCGGCAAAACGCTAATGAGTGGGGTAACCTAAGATTTATTCGGAGATCTAGGGTAAAATAATCACAATGACAACCAGTTTCACAGGTGTGCAGACAATCGGGTCGAATCTGGATGTGCTCGCATTTGATACTAGCGTGATACAGACCATGCCATGTCTCGCGGGCTACACAACAGGACTGTAGTAATTCGCACCTACTCTGTATTTTTCTAATTTTTCAGTGAACGAGGTTACTACTGCCTCAGTATAGAGCCGATCGGTGGTCTGTGCTCACCGTGGACTGTTTGTGGTGGGAGTAACGTTGCATGAAAAATAACAGTCAAGCTTACATCAGCACTGCAGTCCTCAGGAGACATCGTCTCTCCGACGACCGATCCCGCTTCGCAAGAGGATGAGGGTGAACCGCGAAAAGACTCATTCGTGCAGCGAGCTGGCTCAGACCTATTGAGGCTAGACCGAGAGCCCAAATCACATGCTCCGTATTCGTAAACTTGAGGAGAATCAATCGAGTGTGCAAGGTAAACAGTAGGGTCGGAGAATGGTTCATAAGATGTCTGTAAAAATAGAACGAACAGAAGAGAAAAGAAAGTTCTTAAGTTGATGCATATATAATATCGACTTGGAATCAAGTATGGTGTCAGAAAACAATAAAGAAAAAGCGATGAAGTCAGGAAACACTTTTCTTTACGATGCATCCTGTAATATATCGCGGCAAGAACATAGGTGCGGGCTGCAGTCAATATGACGGTTTTACGGTACTGAATAGCAAAGAATGCAATAAAAGAAAAATACTTTACTTTTACCCTCATGCGATTGTCTCATGTGAATGAGCCGGATTCGGGAACAACGCGGATTGCACCTACCCAGGAACGATGATCAGATACGGGAAAGGTAAACACTAGGATCCATTCTTTTTCAGATAACACATAGTTCTAATCGTTCGACTCGATAAGGCCTATACATATTTTCAGTTACCCTAAAAGGTGACAGCGCCAATCTAGGCATGTAACAGATGTAAGACGCCAGCTGAAATTTTCGTCGTTAGTTTTACCAGGATACTCGAACCACTGCATAGTTCGTCCGTGAAGGAACACAGACAACCTTACAACGCTGGAGTCGTGCTGTTTCATCATAAACAATTTTTATATCATTCGGCAGCAGATCACTTTCTAGACCAGCTGCAAGTATCAGTGGTCAAACAATTCCAGATTTATTACCTCTTTGGCCTGTGTTAGTCATATTCCACAGTCGCAGAGCAATATGGAGTGAATGTCGGCCTGGAAGACCCGAGCTTGGGTTTGAAGACTGGTCATATTGAGCGCCGAAAGCGAATGGCGTAGCAGAAGAAACGCTCTGCCGTTGTCGATTGTCTTATGACAAGCCTTATGCATGGACATGCCCCATAGCCGCTAGGCCCGGGGGAAACCGGCAGCCGCAACTTAGACTGATAGATAACCAATAGATTAGATATGGCAACGGGTCTTGAGACAGCGAATTACCATTTACAAGCTAAATGTGACGTACTCCTCGACTTCGCTATTTAAGGGACTTAGGAATCTACCTACGTATCCGAATGCAGGCATGTGTAAGTTAGATTAAGACTGACCTAACCTAGTCATGCGGCGGCGCAATTCCAAAGGATCTTAATTTGATGTGCTGATTCAGTGCTTCACGATTTTTGAGAACTAAACAATTCCGAACTAGCTGCAGGACTGTCAGGATGTCCCGAAAGACGGCCATATTGTTCGAAAATTGCAAATCAGCTAGAAAAACGTTTAAATTCGGCTTTACTCCAGGGCAACCGACAAGCATCTTCTCCAGCGACAGCGTAGCTGAGCAACACCGTTAAACAACGGCAGTATTATATAACACTAGAGTCAAGAGAGAATTCGCTCAGGTCTTTTCGACAAAGGGTATTCCCGTGTGTGCTCAACTGCGTAGTACGATTACACGAAACTGAGAAGTCCACCTAACGTGCAACCCTCTAGCAAAATAGTCCATGAAGCGTTTCTGTTAACTGAAGTGCTACAAAAATACCAATGAAACAAACAGATGTCGGTTGCCACAACTTGCCATATTCTCTTGATAATCCGCGGTCCAGTCTTCCCCTAAAGAGGTACACCTCTTCTTAATTAAAGTAAATATATGGGTACATCAAGGTTAAGGAGGGACTCAGCAGGACCACAAAAACATCTCCGTAGTTGGATCAATTTTTAGTTTCGCGTTAATTGTTGCGCATTGTGCTATTAGCGCTTCTGCAATTGTCAGTAAGCTTGAGGGCCCCAAGTTCGTTGGGAATCGTTTGTATTCTCAAGCTACGCAGAACGGAGTGTGAAATTAATCTACCAGTGCCGGAAAGCAGAGTTTACTTAACTTCGGTCGGATATTATTTCCGGGGATTTCAAATTTATCAAAATTTCCTATCACTATACCAATCTTCTTCCGACACGACACCCATGTCGTGTTTTTCATTCTGGTTTACAGGGATCTGACCTACAAACTTTGTCGTAAAACGGTTCCGCAGATCATCAAATTGTTCGACACATCGCTACTCGTTTTCCTCCGCAGTGTCGTGACGCAATGGTCCTATTGACTATTGCTTGTCAAATACATTTCGCATGACGTTGAAGTTTTGAGAAGTGACTACGACTATCCGCCAACTGATATTGTCCGTAATTTCATAGTAGTTGTTATAATCGTTTCCTGCCCAGCATCAATTAGTATCAAACTCGCCGAAAGTTCGGGGCAACACTTTGATGCTCTCGCCCGTCCTCTATCATCCTCATAGAGCTTTGGATTTCACACAGGCCACACCGCATTCACGACTTCGACTTCAATGCTCAAAAACACTTCAACACTTCTGCCCAACGACATTCCCAGCCTATTGGACTTCAACAAAGAGTGTGATAAGCACTAACCGAAGTCAAAACCGAAGACAGCTTCTCACTAAAATCTGATCTGAATCAGTGGGAGTGTGAATGGATGCTAAAATACGTGGAGGATAACTAAGTGGTGACATCGTCACCTCGACTGGCGATGGAACGTTTGCGATCTAAACACCAAGCTTTGCGATCAGAAGAACATCATAAAAACCAACAACCTGAGCTACAACCAATGCATATTTTCAAACCCATTGGGATGGTAGATTTTATTTCCCAATATTCAGTTGATAACGGCAACAAAATAGGTATCCCAGTGTCGAATCTTAAAGACTTGATACTCTTAAGTGCACTAAATGCACAATTTCTCGACAATGAAATATTGTAGACAGAAGGAAGGAGGTGCGATGGGACCTCCATGTAGACCCCCTCTGGTAGACATTCTTGGCCAAACTCGAATGCAACTCGTTACGTTACGCCACCAAGAATCTAAGGATGCACACAAGATCTATGGATGATATGATCACAGCTTGTGATTCAGTGACAGATGTCCAAAAATTTCTTGATGCTTTCAATGATGTTCATCCAATGAATAAATTCATCGCTTCTCTCGATGTTGGACTGCATCGAATGGATAACCACACGATGGATAGAGCGGTGATCCGTAATTCGGGGGTAGCAGTATACACATCGCTCATGTTTTGCCCCGCTTGGTTACAAAAGAAACCTAGTGAGCTGCCCGGTGAAAAATACCCTCAGCTCAGGGATCACTGAACAAGAGCAAGAATGTGCATAAAATGTTCTGAAGAAAAAACAGCTATCTGGGTCTCCTTATTAGTGGGTATATGGATGAGAAAACGCGCGAGTAAAGACCACAATTATCCAAAAACAAGATTTTTCAGACCGTCCCGTTAGAAGATGATGAAGTATTGGAAATCGCGGGATAACATTTATCGAAAGCCCATGTGAGACCCTTACTTGCCCCCATATCCAAGTCGCAGCTAGGACCACGCAGTTTATCGTTCAGTAATCCAAAGGTAGGTTGACTTGACAGCCACCACCTTTTATTTTATATTAACTTTAGTGCTGGTATGACGTACAATTCATCGAACATAAAAACAAGACGCCTGCCTAAAAGGACATCAGAACACGACCCAGTAGCTCTTCACAAAAGCACAGTTCGGAATATCATCAGTGCAAACCTACAACATTTGGTGAATAGTGATTACCGGATACAAGCAATATCGGCTTTCAAATCCGTCCTAGTAACTTCCCTATTTTACACCGAAGGACTACAGGGGAGGTTACTGAGAGTATCTGGGGCCAAAGCAATTTTATTGATAAAACTGGAGCTGTGCAAGATACGCAACCTCGTGAAGCTGCTGTTGTCTTCGTGGCAGTAACACATTATTCTTTTCTTTTATTTGTGCGGTTCCTAATTCCTCGGTTCCTCCACTCCGTCTACTCAGGTGCTGAATTTTTTCATTCCCCTCTAACCAAATAATTCACAAACAAATTACTTAAAACTTTTATATGTTGACGAATTAGGAAAATTTCATGGCCGATTTACTAACTTATTGCGAACTGCAGCTAAATATTAACTCATTTTTACTCAAAACTGCAATGTAGTTGCTTGAGGGCATATACTGGAGAGAAATTTCGTCGCGATAGAAACTAATAATGTGATTCGACGGACATCAACTAAGATTTGAATGTTTGGTAACATGTGTGATACTTACATGATAGCCTACGGGACGATCCACTGAAGTGTTTGCAGCACGTCTGGCTCCGTTTTTGCGATTAGCACAATACCAACACAGAAAGCAACCGAACACAACGAGTGTTGCAGCAGAGACTCCAGCAAAAATGCCGTAAACCCTTTTGTATGATTCGGTATAAATAAGAAAATTATATACAAAAGAAAACTGAAGAAGTGAGTTCTGATGGTGTGACTTCCCATTCCCCATTGCACCGGTCTTGAACCAGAAAAACTCGCATGGCGAAAAAAGAAACCAATAACAGCAAAAGAAAAAATCTTACTTGTGTAGGACGAGCGAATGAATACTGAAAACTTGCACATGAATCATAGATCTCAAACTCTACTGTTGCTGGCTTAGCCATCTTTAACCTCCTCTAGCACAGTCAGTCAATTTAAGTCGGACGCTTTCAACAAATAATATCGTCCTTTGTATTTCATTCTCACTCTGCAGCACACTTTAAATAAAACCAAAGCAACTTTCATGACTAGAAAATAGTAAAAGAAATCTACGAACAAATGCAAACGAGTAACGAATTCAAGCTTATACTGGTCGTACGATATGAAAACTCACAGGGTATCAACAACTATGCGGTAGTCGCACCAACACGATCCTTAGGAATCCCAAAAGGTAAACCTAATGAACCTACATTTACTTTGGCCAATCAGACACGGACTGAAGAGGCTGCATTCATTTCGCTAAGCCAAACTAATGTATACATTGGCTTAAAAACAGCAAAAAAAACCGTGCATTTTATTCGTCGATCTTGGGAACCACCAGTAACGCATATCCACTGCACCCGGGCTATTGTACTCATCGTCAAAAGGAGCACACGGAATGACTGGCAGGCATCGTGGTATTAGTTTAATTATGACAGTTACTAAGGTCTTAGCTTATATAATGCTGCACTGTTTGGCGCCATTCCTGGTCAATGTTTCATCAACCAGATATTCATCATTCTTCGGCAATTACTCGAAACGCGCCATACACACCGCCGCCCTACGATCTTAGTCTCTTTCGACTTGGGAGGTGAGCTCAATTCAGTGAATCGGACAGCGACATTCAGTGCTCTCAACCGGAAGGGTATGCCAACGAAGCTCGTGAGCCTGTTGCGAGCATTGCACTCGCATACCTACGGTCGCGTTAGGGTATACGGTGAACTATCGAGTTCATTCGCAACGACTAGCAGTGTTCGACAGGGGTGTCCCATCTCTCCATTCTTGCTCGACTTCGTCATGGACGAGGTGGTGAAACATGCTTTAGGAGGTCGCCGGAATGCAGGAGTCGAACTGGGAGGTGGAGGGAATCTATGTGACCTAGATTACGTAGATGAAATCATGTGCTTTTTCGAATCCGCAGACCATGCACAGCGCGCACTAGGTAGTCTCTCGAAATTTGTGGCTCGGTCCGACATGAGCTTCGCACCCTTAAAGTGTAAAGTGCTGTTACAGGACTGGACGACCGTAGCCCCGAACGTGATATTGGATGGAGAGTAACTGGCGATTGTGGGCCGTTTTACTTACCATGATAGCTGCTTGTCGAACGATGGTAGTTCGACAGTGGAGGTAAACGCGTATATCGAAGGCCCGAGCGGCTTACGCTGGACTGAAGCACTCGTGGCGTCGGCTTGATATTTCACTGAAGTTGATAGGTCGTGTGTGCTGTGCCGCAGTGTGTTCAGTTCTGTCGTATGGTTGCGAGACATGGAGTATGCGTATGGAAGATGTCCGTCGGTTAGAGATTTTCGATCACTGTTGTCTACATAATATGGCTTGGGTTGGGTGAAGTGACCGGGTGAGCAATGTAGAGATGAGGAATCTAGTATTAGGTGCCAATTCTGAGTACATCTTATCCCAGCGTATGAAACTTAGTAGACTGCGCTGTTTAGGCCACGTGTTGCGTATGACGAACACTACCGCACCGTATCCTATTTTGCGTTCCTCCCACGGAGTGGAGGAACCCATGTGATGGCCATCAGTTGACGTGGCAACGTATAGTGGGAAAATGCACAGCGAACTTCGATAAAGCAGGTGTCTCACGTCCTTGTGGTGGAGTTCGAAAGGCCCTGTCACCTAGCTGGCTGGAGACACTGAAAGATATGGCAGTGAACCGTGAACAATGGCTTCCCTGTTGTCAGAATGACTGAAAAGGTACGTTTTTACAGTTGAACTTTGTTCCGTCTGTGGCTAGCTTGAAGTGACACGGAGCAGGAAAAAGCGAATCACAGGGCAGAGCGTACTCGAATAAATTTCGGATGCTAGGTGAAGGCCCCGTGGGAGCCGAAGCAAAACCCCTTCCATCCAAACTGTCACTAACACGGCCGACTGAAATTCTCGATGAATACGAGTGTATAGAGACGGTTGTGTACGTTGGAAAGTCATTTCAGTGAGCGGGCAGAGAGAGCCAATCGTTTGTTGTAAGATTATATTATCTCGCGGTTGTTCGCTTTGCGGACTATCGTGCTGTGCTGTCGACCGTTCCACAGTAGGCATTTTTCGGGAATGTATCTTTTGCCTTTGCGAAAGAACCGCAGTCTAGACGGGAGCAGGATTATTCCAGAGTAGTCCGTGGTCGACTGATAAGTTTATACATCTCTTACGGAAGACCTTGAGGGTCAGTGGAACATTACATGGAGCAATAACCTTGTGTTTTCGGCGGGCCACAGTTTCACCGGTGAGCTCTTATTCTATTCTTTAAGGATGACGCCTGCCAAGTGAGAACACACCACACACGCCACAATTCTGGTGATTGTCCGAAGCCATTTATTCAATGAAGTTGAGCGCATCCTATTCGTGCCGAACCACCCGAATGGTGTCCACTCCCGTTTCAGCAACCCCGGAACTAGGCACGTGATTGTCAGTCCCAGCTGCAACTCATGCAGGTTCGGTCAGCTGTACCTAGGATATACGCAACTGTATTCTAAAGTCTACGAAGGTCGAAGATATCCATGTTGAGATTGGAAAGCTAGTCGGTTAACCTTGCAAACGTTCCCTTGGACTGCTAACCCTGAATCCATATCCGAGTCAGCTGGCGGGTGTCCTTTCACCAGCAGGCCTAGATGAACCTTCTGTTGATTCATATGATCGTGACGCGGGTGATAATGTGAGCTAAGCCATGAAACGCTGAAGACTGTCCAGCACCAAGGCGTGGTACAATATGGTGCGACTGAGTCTTTCTTCTATTACATCACTGAACCAGAGAACGTAGTAAGTGGGAACTCCGAAGGTTTGAGCGGTCTATTTTCGAACGTAAAGCTGTAGGTAAATGCCTGAGGATGACTATACATAACTCGTATTAAGAAAAGCGTTTCAGCCACCAAGAAATCGACGATAAAAATGACCAACATGGCTAGGAAACTGTGTGCAGACGCATATTTGTCTCAGTTTCTGTGGCGAATGTTTTTCAGATGGTTTACGAAAACCTAAACCAGCTGATAATCCTTCGTGGACATCAGGGGAGTGCCCTACTGGGCTAAAGAAATCTGCTGGTTTACTATCGTATGCAAATACCAGGCAGCAGACATCAATCGAAAGTGAGTCCAATGTTAGAGCTAAACATGCCGGTTCGCCAGCCTGCATTAAAGTTCGCACACTGAACGAACCAAGATTCAGAGGATGAAGAGGCTTGACAAAATATGGGAATTCATTTGGAAAAAAGCAACAAGTCGTGCTACTGTGAAGCTACCTATGTCCGCAACTCACCACCTATGGTAGCTATGCTCAAATGAAAATGAAATGAAACATAGAGAGAGCCCAAAGTATTAAGACCAAAGCGAAGACAGTCCCTGCCTACTATGCCAGTTCCAATAGGGGCGTCGTTAAGACGCCTAAATAGAACTGGTATTGGTGGCACTGCATTCAGCGCGGAATAAAACGACGATCAGATGGCAGCTGGTCTTTAATTGATCGAGCCACGGAGTCGAACGCGCCCTTCAAATCAAAAAAGAGTACGACCGTAGGGGGGCGGTGCATGTGGCGCGTTTCGAGCATCTGTCAGAGAGTGAATATCTGGTCGATGCATTTTCGATCCGGACGAAATCCAACCTACTGTTCGCGGATGTCACTCTCGCGAATCGGTGTCAAACGACGCAGGATTATCGAAGGCAACACCCTAGTAACTATCCAAATTAAACTAGTCCCATGGCGATTGCTACAGTCACTCCGTGTGGACTTCTTGAAAATGGGTACAATCAATGACTCACTCCACGATAACGGAATACGCTCGTTGTTCCAAATATCACGAATCAAAGAGACAAGTGATTTCATCAGTTTCTCCGCCCAGTATGAAAACAACTGAGGGGAGTTCGTCGGGATCAGCTGTTTTTCCCTCTTCAGGAGTCAAATATTCCACTCCACTTCCCAAGGGTTCACGGCTCCAGAATTCGACTTAAATACGTTAGCGTGTGGCCAGCTAAGCTAATCCTTGAAGTTCTCAGCCCAACGGGCCAGCCTTTGTTATCTACCATGAACAGGTTCTCCATTTCTATCGCATACAACGTCACTAACCGAAGTTCTCCGCCCGCCGGTGTCACGCATAAGCTTAAAAAGTCTCTGATTGTTACCTGAAGCAGCCGCTGCTTCCATCCCCTCGAGTACCTTAACCCATCAGTTTTCATGGTCATTCTTGAATTTTCGGGTTGAATAAAAAAGAGCGAACTCTGAGCAGTAGCATACTTATCACTACCCACCTCGATCGATCCAATGGGAAACGCAGTCCTGATTATCCTGAGCGACGACCGATGCAGTATGGAATTATTTGTAGACGTTTAACTAATAGAGGATGGCGGACGGGTACTGCTATGGAGTCCGGCCGCTAAGCAGAAGAACGATTGGGATTCCCAAAAAAAGCCTTTGGTTCTAACAAGAACCTGATCGCAATGCAGCGGAGTATAGCTGAGTAGAAGCCCATCTACTTGGATCACTTATTTCCCCACTCATTTTTCCGACTGACCCACCAGCTCAAATCAATCCCAACCTGGAAGATCACGAGATTAATTCGTCAGGCCTCTCTACCCATTGACCTTCCAGGCATGAGTGGTTTTTTGGCTTGAGGTGAGTCATCCTGTGTAGCTCGTTGGGTCATGGAGGTATGCAGGCCGTCACACCACGCCAAGGTGTAGCAAATCCCGGATAGTACCGAGTATGGTGAACCACGACTCAACGTGAAATGTGAACTAAACACAAATTCTCGTAGGTATCACAAGATGTGGTGGTCACAACGAGCTCCTCCAAGGAAAAGTTCAGCATGCTGCTTTACTTTATTTGAACTACCGGTAGGAAAGCATTGTGTGGGCAAAACGATTTGTAAGCCTGACAGTTCGTCCATTCACAATCAAGAGCGTACGCTGAAAGAAACACTTTGAATCACATTCTACCTGGCCTCCAGCGATAGTTTTTCTCATGGCTATTCGGGAACACGTCCCGTGGCCTGTTTCAACAGATTCATCATCTGGGACGGAGATCTACAAAGAAACCCTGGCCTTAGGGCGTCGTGAAGCATGTTTACATATTGTTTTGACACATGTTTGGTTTCAAGCCTGCACAGGATGTACATATATACACTGGAATATGCACGTTTATACAGATGCATATATATACATATATATAAAGCTGACCCATATATTCGTTGGCCGCAAACTGCTGCTAATCCGAGTGCACAACCTTAAACCACAATTCACCGAACCGCAAGGCTATGGAACATTTTTCTTATTTCAAAACAATCTTCCTGTATTTAAAATCATAGTCAACAAACCAAATTAAACTTCAGATTTCCCTGCACTCATACTATTTACAGCATCCTCTGACTATGGAGTTTGTCCACTTTACTGCAAACCACTCTATGCCATAGAAAGGGGGAAATATTCCTCCCAAAAAGGTAGCTTAATGCAGATATTATCGTCACTTAAATTTACCGTATTTCGTACCACCAATAAGGTTTGATTAGGGCAGCACCAAAGGCCGATTTGTACCCAGTTTGAGTAATACGTCTTCAAACCAGAGAGTACATAAAAGATAATAAGATGAGGTTTCATGACCAGACCGATTAGCTCCAGTCACTTATAATAATCACAGACATTGTCAATTGGAGAACTGATATCCTTTTTAGTAAAAATTAGAGAAAAAGCATACGTTATGCCCAAGAAGCGAGCTGCGGTTGGGACACAACATTCACACCACAACAACAAAAATTGTATAGTTAGTCTCATTAGAGCAGATATAACAGATGAACAAAAGCACGAAGTCCAATCTTACTGTGAGATATTCATTTGATTCCAGAAGTGTATTATGCACCAATCATGAGACTAGTTAATTCAGATGTCAAACAAATGGCCAGAGAAGATGTTTCAAATGTAAAGTCCCAAAACGTTATGGTGTCGAACAGGATTCTCCGAAGCAATCTGGACATCTAGAAAATAAGACGATAAGTTCAAAGTGTTTTACAACAAACAAACATTGTGAACAGCAAGCTCACCTAAAAAATAAGTTTATAACGGGAGCTCGACTGGTAGCGAAACAGCGCATATAAATCTCAAGGAATTCATGAAGCAGGAAAACTCTTGGACAGTAGGTTCCTAAATCGGAAGGCAAAATGTTAGGTTTTAGGACAACCATAGAACTTACAGATCTATGTAATTAAAAGCTGGATAATCAGATCTCAACCTCATAAAACTAAGTATGGGATGCATCAACGATTAATTTATTTTTATGGTAGCTAGGCTCCATCCCATCGCGGTCCAATGGCCTGCGTACCTCATCCGCTCAAAAGTACAAAATGGTTAGATTTACGAAAGGCATCATTAAGAGAAAAACCCAGAATACAGTTTGCCGTTTGCATGTTTCATGAGAGCAACTGGGTGTGAGCGAAATAAATTAGTGGGAAGCACAACATTAACACTGAATTCGCCAATCAGTGAGTTAGCAGTACAGATCCAAGTGATGCGGTAGGCGAAACAGCAGACTCCCACAAGCGGTCTAATAAGGCGTACCAAGTCTGCAGTCACCTGCATGCAGCGCTCATGATTGGATGTGTCACACGGAGTGATCGCTGATCACCGATGTGTAGATAGTTCCATGTCAAGTTAATCGATTCCGCCTCTACTTGGTCGATCAGTAAAGATACAAGAGCACAAACTGAAAAGCGCCTGATCAGATAGATACAACATGGTTTGGCAACGCTGCTCTTCGCTCCGTTGCCTTCCAGATAAAGTATTTTGTACAAAGGCCCGAGGCAGACTTTTAGACGACCTCGATCTTCGCACTGTGCAGATGGCAAATGGAAGGACCGAAGTAACCTTGAACTATGGCAGACAGTGCTAGCGAGAAACCTACAAGGCCTGGAACATGTGATGAACTCACCAGAAATCCCTGTTTATTCTCAGTCCCGCATTATTTTTCATTTATGGGTCACATGGTATAAAAATGCGTGAAGAGATCAGTGCCAAGTACACCAGAAATGCAAACGCTGGGGTAAATATGATGGTGGGTGTTAGCAATACAACGCTCTTACCACAATAAGGCTGCATCTTGTCGCAGTTTGGAAGCTTGCGCGCTCCCAAAGACCCAACGACCTACAGGTGACTTGTTTCATGCCGAAGATTCAATCACACCTCAAAGGTGAGTGGGTAGAGCCTTGACGTAGCAATCGCATGATTCCCCAGGTTGGAGGCTGATTTGAGCTAGCAACTCAATGACGAAAACTCAGTAGAAGAAAAAGTGGCCTGAGCGGATCTGCTTCCATCCAGCCCCTTCCGTTGCCTTACCAACAGGCTTTTGTTAGAACAGGTTTTAGCTGAGAACCTTTACTCGTGTTCCGGCTTGGGGTCTGGACATCCCACCAGTACCAGTCCACTATTTCGGCGATTTATAGAAATACAACGAATTCCACACAGCATATTTCGTCCCGCTGCCAGCTGCATCGAGAGGATTGCAAGATTAAAAGTGTCCTACTGTATGGGGTTTACTATAATTTACTGAAGCTGCTCGATGTATCCAGTCCCCTCCCTCTGATATACCTTTGACCGCACAAAATATCCCTGCCAAAACAAGACTACACCTTGACGCGTGGTGTGACGGCTCGCGTGCCTCCATGATCCAACGAGCTATACAGGATGGCTTATCTCAAGCCGAAGGTCCAATCATGCCTGGAAGGTCAATGGGTAGGGGCCTGACGAAGTAGTCTCCTGGCCCTCCAAGTTGGGGGTTGATCTGAGTTAGCAGCTCAATCGTAAAAACGAGTGGAAGACTAATTGATCCAAGTAGATGGGCGCCCACTCAGCTGTACCCCGCTGCCTTGCAGTCAGGTTCTAGTCAGAACCAAAGGCTTTGGTTGAGAACCCCAATCGTTCTTCTGCTTAGCGACTGGACTTCATAGCAGTACCCGTCCATTATTCCCCATGAGTTACACGCCTACAAATAATTCCATACTGCATCGGTCGTCGCGCAGGATAATCAGGACCGCGCTGCCCATTGCATCGAGCGCAGTGGGGATGGGTAGTGATAAGTATGCTATTGCTCAGAGTTCCCTCTCTTTTATTCAACCTGTCTCTTGTGCCTCCAACCCAATCTGTTTGCCCCTTCTGCCTACCCTTAGTACCTACGTTGATAACACGCCCGATACTCGCAACGGTTTATTGTCAAGTAGTGTAGTAGTTGGTCTTCAGTCTGTTAGCTCACATTTTCTCAAGCCTCGTCAGCCTCTGAATCTCGGTTTCTTCATTTTGTGCACTTTAATGCAGGCTGGCCAACAGGCGTGTTTGGCTCTGACAGTGGACTCACTTTCGATTGATGTCTGCTGCTTGAGTGGAACGCGCGCTCAGGATTCGAGCAGAGTAATTCAGCTAACTGCGCCGAACGTCTCGTCAAGATATTTTCTTCGCAATTCAGGAGACGAAGCAGCTCAAGCTTTGGGTCAACGTGGTGTAGGAATAGTGTTGAGTGAGAAGGCTGAAGCAGCCCTTTTGCCCTTCTAGACTGGATTCCAGACGACAGTCGCTGTGTGCCCATGAGACTGCAGGGATCAGTCGGCCGTCAAAAGGATAGTAGTGTCTAAGCGTGAGTTTATATGTCCACTTGGCATAACGCTCCAACAGGACTGCAGGCATGATATGGAGAAGAAGAACGACATGCTTACGAAATACACCTTGTTCACTCCTTGTTCGGAAGAAGCAAACG
>LUCM01010385.1:228020-245179 GCA_008360955.1 Fasciolopsis buskii
CCCACCTCGATCGATCCAATGGGAAACGCAGTCCTGATTATCCTGAGCGACGACCGATGCAGTATGGAATTATTTGTAGACGTTTAACTAATAGAGGATGGCGGACGGGTACTGCTATGGAGTCCGGCCGCTAAGCAGAAGAACGATTGGGATTCCCAACCAAAGCCTTTGGTTCTAACAAGAACCTGATCGCAATGCAGCGGAGTATAGCTGAGTAGAAGCCCATCTACTTGGATCACTTATTTCCCCACTCATTTTTCCGACTGACCCACCAGCTCAAATCAATCCCAACCTGGAAGATCACGAGATTAATTCGTCAGGCCTCTCTACCCATTGACCTTCCAGGCATGAGTGGTTTTTTGGCTTGAGGTGAGTCATCCTGTGTAGCTCGTTGGGTCATGGAAGCATGCAAGCCGTCAGACCATGTGAAGGTGCCGTCTCTACAGACAATCGTCAGTAGACGCAAAAGTTGGATTTTTCGTCACCGGTAGACGCCAGCTCCACTGCCAACTTTCGCTCCAGGCTACAGATGACGTTGTGACGAACAACCACCCTCCCATTAAAGTGCAATACACTAAGGGGAAGTGCAAAGGCTCATGCAAGGAGCAAGACTTAAACTAGCCGCCAGTTACCAGGACAACAAGTATCCACCCCAGGCGTTCCGAGGTGAGAATAATAAACTTTCGTGGATTGCTATCACAATAACTTTATGATTACTAAGATACCTTACTATGTACGTATAAATTATGCAAAGCGCATAATCCCGTTTATCTCACCTTTCAGACCTAACTGATGAGGATGAAGAACCACTAGTGCAATTGGAGCGTCACTGAAGAGAAGGGCGGACATTAAGTTCACTTTGATATCAAGGATATATGTAAGATCGTTATAACCACCGTTAACCCTTCTAATTTCAAGGGACAGTTGGGATTCGAGCTTTCGAAGAATCGCATAACGCCGTTACGCACGTGGCACCCACCTGGTCTGGCCGCAAGTCTAACATCTGGGAAACACTGAAAAAGACATTGACGAGGGGGTCACTTGAAGAAAGGTTTCGACGCATTAGTGGGGGTGTTTATCGTACAGCGGGCTTTTATAATAGGTGTCTATAGTTGATCCATCCTTGTAAACAGCGTTACACCTTATGCGTAGTTACAAATAGCGCGTAAGCGATCACACTTAAGGTTTTGCGTGCCTAGGCAGCCTTGAGTAATCTTAGGTATGCTGGGAGTAGCAGTGTGTGCGCATTACTGATGAGGTGATGTCCCTGTTAGTACTGAAGGTATGGCCACCGGCTGCGTAATTTCGTCGACCGTCACTTGAGTCGCCAGTTTCCTGTTCAGAAAAGGCATACATCGGGCGATGCTCGGGCGACAATCAAGGTTACACTCACGTGCATCTCAGGGGTACAATCGTGCTGCAGATGTGAGGTACACTTCCTATCTGCATGGTGATAAAATAGATTACAAGAACAGATTCATATAGAATACGTTGATGAAGCCTGATTAGAAGACCTAAATTGCGACAGTAAGCCGAGCTACTCAAGAGGGTTCCTGAACTAGATGTCTAGCATTCATGAGACTAGTTAAGAACAATGAAAGCTAATGAGAAAGCTTCCGGAAGAGAGAGAAGATAAGGACAAGCAGTCGCAAATGTTTGCATATTTCTCTGTGCAAAATAAGTGTTCACGCGAACCAATATACGCGAAAGACTTCTTTAGAATATTTTGAAACGTACTATTATGTAGCAATAACTGGGTTGCTGAATACCGGTGCAGAGCTTCCAGAGGGTGACAAATCGATATGCACTTTAAAACGAGCTTACCACCGCCTGAACACGGAATGACCGTAAATCTACGTAGCCGTAGAAGAACAACACTGTATCGTTCGATTTACTTAGAGTCCAATTTCAGTTCCAGTTCCAGTTAGATTACAGGACTACATGGCGAGATGCCTGATCTTCCAGGTTCTCGCACCGAAAGCTCCTTGGTTCAAGAGGTGCTTTGACAACAGGAGGGTGGAAATCCTCTTCATTTCCTACAAGGGCGCAGCCGAACCAATAAGGTCCTGGCGTTGGGACATGAAAGGTCGCGGGTTGGAGCCCTCCCATCGCCGGTGAAGTTCCCCACTTAGCAGCCCTGTGCCGGCCGCATCCCCCTTCCTGAAAGTTGGTGTACATTGTTGTTTCACTAGTAAAGAAAGCAAAAGATAAAAGATAAAATATATTTAATTAGATGCTTTCCTCCCGGCCGTCTCCTCAGCTCCACTATTCACACGTTGTCCCCTCCAAACAGACAGCCACACAGTGCCTAGTCTCCCTTTGAACTCGCGCACTGATTCCACCTTGAGCACTTCCTTCAGTAACTTGTTCCAGCGATTCACCACTCATATGGCAAACGATTTACTTCTCAACCCGGTAGTTGCGTGTTCTCGCACATTCGTTTTCCCGTTCTCCCCTAATGTTTCGTTCCCCCTTATTTGGAATAGGGCTCCACGGTGACCCCGTATCTCAGCCAGGCCTTTAACGATCTTGAGGGCCTAGGTTGCGTTGCCTCTCTCCCTACGTCTTCCCATCGAGCAGATACCGGATGCCTTCAGCCACCGCTCATATCCCTCAAATGTCCAAACCAGCCTGTAAAAACCAAATACGGTCCCCATCCTTGGACAAGTATTCCAAGTGCAAGCGGACAAATAAGTTGAACACTGTCAGAAGAACGTTTGATCTCCTAGATCCTACAGTCCTCTTAAGTTCGCGTAAGACACCACGCCTTCTTGATCGCCTTCTGATTTCGCAGATTAGGTTTGAAGTCCGCGCTCACAAGTATCCTGATGCCCTTTGCTTGCTGAGTTTGTTAAATCGCCGCCTGATGTCCAGGTGGACTCATGTGGATAGGGCAACTTGCATCTCCCCAAGTGATCCGCTGGTATTCGTCCAAATTCAACGGAAGGTCCCATCTTAGCGACCACTGCCAAACTTTACCCAGATCCCTCTGGATATCCTCACCGTTTGTTGCGCCTAATAACTTTACGTCGTCAGCAAACATGCGACACCAATTTCCAACCCATTGGATATGACGCTGACATATATTAAGAAGAGCATTGACCCTAAGACAGACCCTTGAAGAACCTCACTATATAGCAATCCTCTGTCTGATAGACGCCTCTCAACTCACACTCTAAAAGATCTACCCTTCAGAATTAAGGGGGCCACACCACACGCAGCGGTGATTAGGATCCCTAGGACTGAGCAGCGTCTAGCCTGACCCACATTCTTTGTGCTTGTAAGCCTGTAAGACTAATTGTCTTTACGCGGATATCTTATTACCTTTGCTCACTCTTAACCGCTGCGGCCACTTGTGCGTCACCCTTATTCGGCTCTGTACTATTGCAATACCGACAACCGTGAAGCTTTACTAGAACAAGGCAATGACAGGGGGTAAACGGCAGCAGGTTCAGTATATTTTGAATAAAGAGGGCGCGCAGTGTATGCATGAAAGTGCGCAAGTGGTGCCCATGCTTTTCGGTCAAATTTCGGTTAAACAAGCGATTCAGAGGAACAAATCAATATTCTGCTACATCTCTTTAAAGCTATAAAGATGTTCAAGAGGCTATTGAGGGCTTAGTCGTTTGTCCATTTAAAAGGCCGTCCAGATATGATACGCTGGGAATTGGCAGCAAACTGATGATACGGCGAAAGTGGACAAGTACATGATCACTTTGCCCAACGAAGGCAGGCAGTTATTCATATCCATTTGGTGCTTACCGCTTGTAATGGCTAGGTTCACCAGGCATGTGTTCCGGCCCTTCTGAACTCTGGCTAATTCCCAAACATTTGGAGCCCAATCTCCTTCGAGAGAGTGATCTGTTAAAAAGGTCTTCCGAAGTTCAGCTCTAGACAGTCGGCCCAGGACCAGTCAGTGCTCGGCTATTGAAGCCCTCAGTGATCGGGAGGGGGTTAACGATTTCAATAGAGACAATGCATTAAGCAAGTCCAGCAAGTATTGCTCAGAGTCGAGGCTTGTATATTCAGCTGATTCTGGGCCTGGAACTTTCTCCTTTCCCGGAGGTTATTCACACAGAGATGGCTGAAATGGACAAAGCGGGACGTAGACAAACAAGCAGCACGCTGAGGCACAGGCGCCAATCAATTGCTAGTCGGTCGTGCCGCATAAAATAAACTTAAAAGCCAAAGCTACGGAGACAGATCGGCAGTTATTCGCTGGGGAAAAAATAGGTTTGCGTTTAGCTGGAAATCATATTCAACCATCATTTGAAGTTGTCTCTTTTGGTAGCGTGGACCGCCACTTCAGGCAGACTGTCCCATAAAAATGTTATTTTGTGAATAACAACGTTCCGACAAGCATAAGTTGCACGTCGGAGCCTCAATAGCTTTCCGGAATTCTCCTAGAACTTACAAAACTGGAACGCATAAAGGACTGGCCCGCGAACGCAGGCAAAAACAGAGTGAACATCAAAAGTAAGTTGCCCCTAATTCGCCGTGTTTTCAGAGGTAGAGTTCTGATTAATCATTCGTTGTGATTAAGTCATCCCTTGAACACGATGGCCCAGCTTTGCTGCTTTAATTTGGTAAGTTTTTGTAAGTATCAGCCTCTAATCAGATGGATGTGTGCAAAATAATGCGGCGGGGAATTCGCAGATTATTACACTGGCTCAAAGTCGGTAGGTTGTTTTTCCCAGATCCAGCGTGCACAGGGCAGACGTTTGACATTCAGCCACTGGAACGTCTGAGTCGGTGTATTGTCGGCCGGGGTGGGCAGATTCCAACAATTTTTATGCTCCGTCGTTTCTGAAAGGCAAGTTATCAGGGGAGTATCAGAACCGGCAATTGCATTTTATGTTCTAACCTAAAATTTCCTGCCTTGGCTCTGGTTATGCCGCCGCCCAAAGAACATCCAGCGCTTCTTTAGATCAATCAACTTTATTGTCATTGCCAACATTTTTTGGAGGTCGCTGTCATAGGGGAAGCACTCTGCAGGTGAAGACGTCAGCCCTCATTTGAAGCCTAGTACGGGTGCGCTGCAACCGTAACTATCCCCTCCGTTGTCCCGTCTGGCATAAGGGTAAACGGCTTCTCACATCTTATACTATAATGGCCCTACACTATTTTAAACCTCTTAATGACATCACTACACGTGCTTCAAAGTCCGAGGGAGAAAATACCAAGTTCGTAGAGTCTGCTTCATAGCATTTGCGCCTTTGGCCAGGCATCATCTTAGCTGCTAGCGTATGTGCCATTTGTAAGCCATTTTTGTCTTTTTATAAATATAGCTCCCAAGCTTGCGCACAACATTCAAGAGGCGGCCCTAGAACAACAGCGTTCAGGAGTCAAAATATTCCCCGTTCTCTGCAAGGTAATGTTCACCTGAGTCTAAAAAGCTTCGCTGCAGACTTATTAGCCACGCTTGCTCTCCGCCTGAAGGGTTTGAAGTTGTTCATAATGGTTGCATCCATATCTTGGCTTTTTAAAACATTTTGATATTATCCGTTCCACTGACTCCCTGCGGTCATTGATACTTGACCAGGTTAAACGGAAGTTCACACATGCGATCGGGCCTTGGCCGACATGATATCTTATCCAGGTCCACGCCTACCACTATGAAATCTTCGTGTGTCACTGGTGAATATGAGGAGCAGTGTGGGTCCCAGTGCCTAGCTCTGCATAGCACTAATCGAGGCGCCAGCCGTGGCCACATGCACCTTCCAACCTTAGAGATAAATTATTTTCCCTGAGAACGCTGCTTACCCAATTATTGGCCCTCCGTTGTTTATAGCGCCCTCATTTTTTAGTCCAGATAATTTTGGTCAAAAATGCCAAAAATCTCGGCAAAGTCTGTGGCAGAATTAGGCCACAAGGCTTTGGTCTAATTACACATTTGCGTCGTCTAGAAAAAGCAAGAGACTTGGAAGGCAAATTTTTTCTATTGTGAATTTCTATTGTGTTGCTGAAATCGTACCGCCGTTAACGAGGTTTTCGCATATCTGGCTTCTGATAACCCGCTGCAGGCGCTTACATAAGCCACAATTTAGACTCATCAAACTTCAGCTTTGCGGTCTGCTTTTCGGCGCAGTCTTCCATTTTTTCTATTACCACCAACATTTCCCCCTACCGACCTCTGAGAAAAGAATCTCAGAGCAATATTTTAGAGATTGCAAAGAATTTTCTAACGAACAAGCGATCATCGGCTGTAGTGCGTCCGACCCGGCTGGCGTAAACTCATTTACCGTTGTTAATTTCGGGTATACAACGAACACTAGCCGTTGATTGCAAACATGAAGGAGCGAGGCTAAATAAAATTCTTGTTACCATGCAAGGTCACTGAAAGAGGTGTTCTTTGAATACCTTTAAATTTTTGAAGTTTGGTTGGGTCTACTTGTGCAAGAGGAGCTTGAAAAAATGAGAAATCTGTCGGCTAGCTGGTGTGGAATTGGACACAACTGTGGCACTGTCGAGGTCACTCATGTCAAGGGAAGTTTCCTGAAGCAGCAGTGTGTTTCCAAATTGGCAAAATACCCTAAAGGCTCGGGAAAGACGCTGGGCCTTGGACTCGAGGAGAAACAGAATGGTGAGATACAAGCACAACACCAGCACGCATCAGATATCGAAACAAATCTTCTACCGGAGTACCTTTGTAAAGTCCGATGGAAGGAGCCTTAAGAAGGAGTGGGAGGAACAGGAAAAACGGGTGCTTCTAAGGGTTCATAATAGCAGTGGTGCTGGTGGGTGAGACCGTCCATACGCTGACTAGACAGTCTGAAGGACCCTTGAGAGCTGACTGCATCATACATTGTGTGCCAACCCAACTGCACATACACACCCATGTAGCCTAACTTTCCTCTTGATATGCGCTTGGCAATATGACTGATCGCGCGGCGAAATGCACCAACATGATTAAGTCGTTGTTTACCGGCGGTGCAGAGAATGCGGATATTGAGAAAGTAGGCAGAAAGAGAAGTCAGGAATGAGTAATTCCAGGAGACTAAAGGACAAAAGCTTGAGTGTGGGGTGACAGCTAAAGCCCAAGCAGAATCAAACGGCATACTGTCAAGGAAAGTGCAAGAGCTTTGGCCTTGTCACTGGCTGGAAACTATGAAACGGTCGATCGTGAGAGCCTCGTGGAAAAAAGGAAACTGCGGTTGCATAATAGAACGTAAAAATATTTATCTAGTGGCACGTATTGTTAATCCATCAAGAAAATTGAGTGCGTATGTTAGGTGTACAGGACGATATGAAGTGTAAGTCTCCTATACGCCTTAGTAAAAGGAAACTTGGCCATTATTTAGTGAGCGTGGGAGGGAACAACGGGAGGTGGGATAATTAGGGAAGTGTGTAACAGGAGAAAATGTCATCGGAAATAACTATAATCACAGTGAAAGGTACCAGGTTGAGTCTGATCTAAGTGACTGAGCTGTTGGAAGCCCCAAAACGTGTGCGCAACGAAAGACTTAGCCGAAGCAGTCTGTAAAAAAGGATGAAAGAAACCTGTGAAGAAAATTATAGGGTGCCGTTCTGGCGGAGAGAGAATGGGCCAGAATAACCCGAGATTCACAAGTAGATTTTAATGACGGGTGGTTAAGACAGCATCCGATGTTTGTACTTAGTTTTGTCCAATGAGGGTCATTTCGATTGGCCAAGTTCAACATGATGCCACCTGGCAGATGTTATTTCTGTGAGGGGGACAAAATGAAAAAAGGAGCTAAAACGAAATCGAAGGTGGATATTTGAAGATGAGAGTCGAAAAGGGTGAGCGTTACGAAAGGTAGAGTTATTTATCGGCTCCTTAGTTCTTGTACCGAGAGCGGTAAGGCATCATGGAACCAAAGCCTGAATAATAACCCGAGCATGTCATAATGAAAGATAGATGAAAGGTGAGGTGCAAAGTGGGAAATTATGGTGATACTGTTAATTGTTCCTTATTTATATGGTCCTATGATTGGTGAAATTGCAATTTCTTCCCACAAAGGAGCAAAATATTTTCGCCAAAACAAATTGGACATATTTTGCAGGCTTAGTCACGAATGTTTGCCACTTCACTTTGTTGGTGCTAAAAATTGACCACCCTGCCCAGTTTTGCAATATCTGCCGATTTTTGTTTATCCCCCCAGCATAGATTTAGCCACTTAATGATATTTGTGATGACTGTCCCCCACCAAGGCCACGTCGGTTTGCGGTTTCTGGATCTTACAAGAGCAAACTCATTCTGCAGGTCCTCTATGGATTCACTCAATATTATGCACTTTTCTTTGAGCTCAGCCCCATCCGCCGTATAACATTTTGACTCGTTTGCTGTGGATTTTGGCTCATTCAGGTCCATAATATAAAAGTTCCTCGTTTATTTGTGACAATCAGGAGCTGGCTGGAGTGCAGGGAATTCCGCCGTAACGCGATCACTACGGTCTAAGCTAAGAGGCATGGGGCCACCAGGACGTCAGGAGTGCCAGCACACTCCAAGATCTGCACGTGATGAAAAAGACCTTTGGAAAGACCTTCCTATTCGATCGATAAGTAGACACAACGGTGAAAAAATAATTCAAGTTTTACAGTTCACATGTCGCTTGCCTTTTACTTGCCTTGTTTACCTCACCCTTTTGATAAGCGCCACCTTGACTTTGCTGTAGGTTTGGACGCGAATTCTTGTACGTACTCGATAATCTGGCTCTTGGTTCTCGGTATACCGGTGTAGTGAATTCAAATTTAAGGTTTGTATTTTTACACTGTTCGGTGATCATTTTGTTCCGTCCCGTAAAATCTTACGGAATGGTTCTATCGTATTTGGGTTCTTCATCAGTGTGGCTACAATTTTCTCATGTAATTGGCATCACCTTTGTCCTCCCGAATAAGCTGACACTGCATTTTTGGAATTATCCTCCTGAGGATGCCTTTTTCAGCCCCACAGAAAGCGCATTTCTCAAAGTAACAGTCAGTTCGTAGGAAATTACGACTCCCCCAGATATTTGCCGTTTTGGCCTTCTACTCTGACAATTTCGAAACAAAGCATTCTACTTCTTTTCAGCTCTTAGGGCCTCGTATAAGCAAGCCCCGCTTATCCTCCCGGAGGCAATTAGTGGCGCAAGTGCATGTACGCAAATTCTGAGCCGAAACTCCAGATTATCGATCCATCTCTGTATGTTGACTTCCGGTATGCCCCTTTGACAAGGGCCATTTCAGCCCTGAAGCTAGGCACATAGGTTCTATCTCCCCATTCCCGGCGCATTCTCCGTGTTTGTCACCTGTATTTCGGCAGCAAGCGGCAAAGAGTTATCGCTGTCAGCTGCGTCTGCGAAAATCTCAGCCCATTTGTTTCTATTACTGCACACGTTGTTGAGGCGTGCCACATCTCTGGTCCTAAATTTCTATTCTTATTTATCGCAACCAGACTCTCCGGCGCAGAACCCGAGGAGTCACTGAGAATTTTGATCTTGCGGCTGGTCACAGGGGTGCTATGAATTATGGCTGCAGCTCTACAGTCGCCCCCCACCTCGAGTCATGAAGCTCGGAGCCACTGAAATCTCTTGTTGGTTTTCTTTCCTATTTAACGGACGGCACCAGTGGACATAGTTCTCGAATTTTTCGATGGCCACGACTTTCCGCGAAGACGGCTGATTTACCGCTGTTGCTTGGCCGAAGGCTCAGGGACACTTCTCACCCTACTTCCACTGAGGTATACCGGGGTTTATCCCATTGCTACATTGACAACCACAACCCGATTTTATAAAATTGCTGAATATTACACCACTCGGTACCACAGGATCCAATCCCCATTTCACACGGATTATTAGGATAGCAACGCCAGTCTGTTCATAGATTATTTAATCTTAAATTCAACAAGCGTGGGCTCTTCTATGCAGTGCATTTGGGAAGGATTTATATTTGGCCACTGCATGCACTGATTTTACTACCTAATGAGGCAGAATCCCTGCTGAAACATCATATTAGTTACATTCATAAAGTTGATTTACCGTCTACTATGTTCCTTCACCAAAAAGCTCCTTTCTCTTCAAAAGCAATGGGCTACGGGCGTGAAGCTTCTCATCAACTGGAATAGAATTTGAAGCTTACCGACGTGTTGCCCTAAGCCATTTAGTTTCAGGATGATTTTTAGTGCGGCGTGGCCGCTATTTTGCATTTGATCCTCTACACAGCTTGTAGGCTTGCTTTGGTCTTCTACAATTGCTGGCCTAATATGTTCGCAGCAAGCTGCAGATAGACAATGTACTTGCATCTACCTGCTGCATCCTCATGCTCCTTCCCTTGTAAGTCCACTATGATGGCGCAGATAATTGACTGATTTAACGATGACTTTACAATTAGGCCCGTGGTGTTGACGGACGCAGTTTTGCGCGCTTGCTCCTTCTTTCTTGTTCTTGGAATTTACACACAAAGTTCCCCTTTGGGTGACTGCAAAAACATTCAGCCCTGCTGATCTGGCAGTAAGGCGAGTGGAATTTTGCCTTACTTGCAGGGCACTCTGGATTTCACCACGGCTTGAAAGCCCCGATGTCTATACTACGTATTACATGTCCAACGCAGCTTGTGGGGTGGGCTAACCGTGAGATTTCTAGAAAACACTCACAATAAAAATATTACCCATACTTCTTGATTTCCGAAGCACGTGTGCTGAACTCCATCAAAATGTAATGCTGAAGCACAGATGAGTATCAAAACCAAATGCTGGCAGGAATACTTAAGTAGCAAACAAACCTAAGTGGGGAACGAAAATGCGACTCCTCTCTGTGCACGTCCCGGAAAAGACCATTGGCTATTCAAGAAAACCAAAGGAAAGCTGCATCACATTAAGACGACAGTAAATGTAAAGGCAAATTTTATTAGTGTGCATCGAAGAATAATCGCATGGAGTAGATTGCAAATTCGATGCTTGAAGCAAAAGGCGTTCTGCATAAGAATAAAACAGCAGCTGGGTTAACATGCAGTAACGACACTGTAGAGGACTGGCTGGAAATGGCAAAGGTAATTTTGCACAAATGGATGATAAAGGTCATCTTACAACATGCGCGATGAATGGGATAATCTATGAGATGTTAGCAGTGGTCAGGAGCATCCAAAATGAACAAGTTGGTATCGAAGGTGGAAATCACAGTCGGGTGAATTGAAACAAGAGACGCAAATGATCGAACGAATAGTAAGGTGGAAAAATAACGAGGACCAGGATTTCATGTTTGATGAAGAATAACCGGAGGTAAAGGCGTACTCCAGAGGTTTGAAGAATATAAAGAATTTGGGAGCCGTGAACATATATAAGATAGACATGTGAATGATGAGCATGTTTTAAAGTTGCAAAAGCATAGATCGGCGACTATGGCTTATCACAAGGTGTCGGCGACCTTTTTTGAGGGATATCTAAGTAAACGAGTAAACAGCTGCGGATGTAAATGATGCAAAATAATGAGGGCGGGATGTCCGGTCTGCCGGAAACTAGCAGCGTATGTTATTTTCTATTCACCAGTTGTGCATCCGAGTGTCAGACTGCAGAATCCGCAGATGTTTGCGGGAAGGTTTATTTTATAAGGCGCGCACAATCACCTAGCTCTGATGCTTGGGGCAGCGAGATTTCGTGTGTTTCCTCAGCCATTATATATTTTACGGGGGTTTGGGAGCGTGCCTGGGTACTGAAGGCGGTACTTGGGGGGCCTCGTGTTGCTATTCATATTGTACGGCATTAGTTGGCGGCAGTAAACGGGCGATAGCTTGGCCATCGTCGAACGGCGTGATTACAGTAGAACCGGGTGGGTACTGCGGGGCGATGGTACCATCGTTTGGTTGTCTGGACTTTAACTGATAGATCCAGGTGATTGTTGAAACTACTGAAGATGAAAGAGTGGCAGGCCTAAAATCGGGGCATGAAGAGGGACAAACAGTAGTGGTTAGGACGAGAAAACAAGAAAAATTTAACGGTTTAAATTGTGGGGAAGCGTGGGCAATTTGTTTATGTAGAAAAGAGAGATGTGTGTGTGAGCGCCGGCATGCACAGTTAGAACGATAGGGTTTATGGACCTGAAGCTAGACTATTGAACGATAGCAATTATTTGTGAAGATGGAGGAAGGGCGAAGCGCAACTGACATGGCACTGCATGTATATGAATAGCAAGCGCTAGTGCTAAACCTTAGATTCAAATTAAGAGTGGTGGTCTGCTGCATGATTTTTCGGACCTTGACGAAATGTAATAAAAAATCATACAAATGGTGTTAAGGCCTTTGTTAAACCTAAGAAGCAGCACCTAGGACTGCGATGATAGACAGGAGGATTTAAAAGAATGTATTATCATGAATTTGAGAGAAAGTGGAACAACGAAAGGTGAAGCTGAATTTAGATCATTTCAGTTGGTGAGATTATGGAAGCCTAGGTCATGAACTTGAATCACAGCTCATGTGCGTAGGCTTCGTCCGGTCCAATATAGGCTTCTGTCGAGTTAATTAAGAGCGGGACATTCAGCGACATTGCCGGCTGTGCTTTAAACTGGGATTAATTTGGAAATGACCATAGAAACTAGAGATTTCATGGCTTGGAGTAAGCAGCTGCGAAGAACTTTTCCTGAAAAAAGTCGAGCCAAAGATATATTTAACGAGCAGTATCTCCTAAGAAGTGGATACGGGGGCCACCAGCTTCATGTCGGACGATTGTGACAAAATTATTATTATTATGGCAAAGAATTAAAAGAAGTTCAAGGTTCAATTTGAGTCGTTGAAACCATGGTGGTTCCAGAACAAGCAGCTCACATCCGGCCGTGTAGGTTAGGCTAAATGAAGGACCGTAGGGGTCTCTAGTGGACCGCAGTACATTCTCCAATGTGACTTGATTAATTTTATGCATATGCATGAAGGCAATGACTTGAAGATAATTAGCCTGCGACCGTGAGTTCGGAATGCCCTTAAGATAATTTTAGCGGATTTTAGCTACGGCAAATTGTTGGAGGATTTGCTCGTGGATGTTGAAGGGTCGAGGTAGTATAGCTTTAAATCCCTAACCATGTGTGAGCGGGAATCGGCATGCCATGTATGGGCAGCAAACCCAGGGGCGCATGGCATTTATATTATTGCAGAACTCCTGTCATCAGAGATTTCATATACCACCTGAAACGTCAGGTATCGCGATAATTCAGGGCATATTTAAAAAGCGCAACCGTAGACTTAAATGAACCAGCTTCAGAAGGGTAGGCAAATTTAATGCCATCGGCGCACAGGGATGATGAGCCACGTAGATCAAACTTGAAGTTACATTAATGTTAAGAGGCAATAGAAGAAGACCAAGGAAGCTACCTCCAAATAATCCCACAGCAAAAAGTGAAAAGCTGCAACAAACAGCGGCTATTAGTGACTAGCAGAAGGCGATTAGCAAGGTCGGATGGAAACCATGATAAGAGTGGATTTCTTATTCCATAAATCCCAATTTTGGCCGGCAGTCGGGAGTGTGAACCGCACTTAAACGTTTTTGAAGGGTCTGGAAAGATTTTCAGCAATGACCGGCCGATATCGGCATTCTGAGCATGCAGGTTCATGAGGCTGAACTGAAAGGTGAAGCAAGATCGGTCCTTCAGGATACCGTGTTGCAAAGGGCTGCTAATATTTTGCGTAGAATCAGAGCTTACCAGTTATTTTTGGTAGCTTCATCCATAAGCCTAAATAAAATTACAGGGTGGCTAATAAAACGAAACCTCTCAAGGTCAGGGAAGGAACCCATTTTATGGTGTGGAACAATAATGGAGGTCTTCTGCACTCTGCATTTCAGGCGACGAAAACAGTTTTGGCTAATCAATTATCTGCACACCCTCAAGGATTTCATCCCATATAGTCCACATTTGAGAGGGGCAGTATGGCCGGTGCACTGGTGATAGGAATTTGTCTCGAAGAGGGAAGCTACAAGTGTCTACCTTATGTTAAATCCCAGAGACCGATGCTATTACTGAAACCTTAAGGCTAAGAATGCTATGCGGAAGATCTAGGTCTGAAATATTATTAGGTCTTGCGTGCGCGGACCTATTCTGAGTCAATCCTTCAGCGTGCGTTTCAAGAACAAAGTCAAATGATTTTGGTGGGGCAGATAATGAGGAACAACGAATTTCGGAGGCTGTGGAGTAACCTTCATTTATCTTGCAGCTGCACGGGAGACCAGGGTGGACGAAGGAGACCTGGGTAAAAGGAAAGAACTCAGATTTATTTCAGTTTGCTGGTCGGCATATAAATTATATATTGATTAAGAGCTCTGGTTGCTGCTTGTTAATCCAAAGGGTGTCAGAGATAGAATGCAAGGCGGAAGATATTTCTAGCTGTCTTACTTAGAATGATCCTTTATGATGTCTTATCGGTTTAGTGGAGATAGTAATGTGCCAATGAAAACAAGTAGGGCCATATTCCGCCAGCAAGGTTTCTGTCACCAGGGCAATATCATGATAGTTTTCGGCTGTCAGAAGTCTTGGAAAGCTTTTTTTATTAATCGGCAATCCATGCCGCTCTTGATTCTTCCTATTCTGTACTATCCATTTTTTAACTTCATTTTCGGCTGGAACACGACTAATAACCAGCAAATTATCCTGTTGGCACTTCTGCTCCTGTAATTGTGCAAATGGTTTCCATTTTAATTGATAATCTCATCTCAATATGATTTTACCCCTGTCTTGAGAATAACCTACATGCGGTCAATGGTGAAGCACTTGAAGCCACAAAAGATGGATGCAATGATCCTTGTTGGTCTCGGTGCAATGGTATTCCCCTAGACCATACCCCGGTCTCCTCTGTGATCAATTCGCAATCAAGGGATTTCAGTACAGTTGTGGACTTTCCTCTGCGGGTTTCAGACAGCTTCCTATCATGACATTGCCGCACTTAAATCAAAACACTATTATCCTAACCAAACGTCGCCTTTCAACCAGGGCGCCGAGTACGCCACTGTCGTCTCCAGGCCCACCTGAGCTTCCACACGCGATGCAAGTTCCGGTCCAATTGTGCTGCCATCTGATGACTGGCGTGGGTAACGGACATAGGACAGCCTCATGTGAGCCCATGGCAGTTAGTGTTCTGTGGTAGTTGCTTACCCAGCAGCTGAGCACCTATTTCCATATCTTCGAAGTAAACCGAAAAAAGAAAAAAATCCAAATGACGAAATCCTTGGCCAAGCTGAAACTTTGGTGCAAGCATCGCCAATGGAGAGTGAACCGTTTTCTTACCACTTTTCCATTTTTCACTAGTCCTCTAATTTAAGGCACGGTCCAAAAAGAACTGAGCAGATCTTTAGCTGAAGCAATCATCGAACAGCATTGTGCCAACCGTGTTATGCACAGCAACGGCAATAACAAATTAAATAGTGCGTAATCCTACACATCTGGCTATATAAATTTAAGTGTTTTCACTCAGTTCCATGCTCGCACGCTTGTGCTGAATTCGGCTAGGTTTCTCTCCATTTCATCCGACCGTTCTGACATCACTACTATGATAAAATGTGACAAATCATCCAAAAGCCCTGGGTGCGATGCCACCTCGCCAGTTCTGTTTCGCACCACTGGCCCAGATCTTCCTCTTCTCTTTCTAAATCTGTTGTCTTTCTTCATGTCTCGCTCAAATTTCCCGTCGGAGTGCAGAAGACCTCCATTATTGTTCCACACCATAAAATGGGTTCCTTCCCTGACCTTGAGAGGTTTCGTTTTATTAGCCACCCTGTAATTTTATTTAGGCTTATGGATGAAGCTACCAAAAATAACTGGTAAGCTCTGATTCTACGCAAAATATTAGCAGCCCTTTGCAACACGGTATCCTGAAGGACCGATCTTGCTTCACCTTTCAGTTCAGCCTCATGAACCTGCATGCTCAGAATGCCGATATCGGCCGGTCATTGCTGAAAATCTTTCCAGACCCTTCAAAAACGTTTAAGTGCGGTTCACACTCCCGACTGCCGGCCAAAATTGGGATTTATGGAATAAGAAATCCACTCTTATCATGGTTCTCACCCGACCTTGCCGATCTTTTTCTGGTTGTGCACGCTTTCCGCTACTATTTACCAGCTCGTTTTACCCGAAAGCGTTCATCCAAGCGTTTTGGCTCAAAAGTTATTCGACCCCAAAATGAACTGCAATTTTCTGGGCTTCATATTTTAGATACACTTTAGAACTCTCCGATGTTCTGGCGGGTCTGGTTTATCGAGATTTTGCCACCTGGTTCTTAGCTGTTCATTTACACTGCTCGTCTTGCAAAGATACCCACAGCTAACAAAACCCCGTGTTTCTGATCAGACTGAAATCCTCTACCTATTCTGGTTCTTAACTCCTATTGGGACTCATTTTTTCCGCACCAGAATTGCAAGCGGCCGCCTACCAATTGTGCTTCAATTTGCGTGAGTGCCTGGATACCATTACTCATTTCCGCAATCAACCATGCCCCCAATAACTTACTTTGACCGAACAAACTGCAAACACGTTAAACGTCTGCGGGCCTTTTCCGAAACCAAAGAATTTTTGTTGTCTGAAAATGAATAGCCTAACTAAAGCTCTAGAATCGGCACCTGACCGCAGACGCAAGCAGCAACGTCTGCGAATTCTAATCCGGCCGTGTATGCCGGCTCCTAGTTACGAGTTCGCACCTTAATTGTAGAGGCTGCACTGGTAAACCTGCCTGTCAATCTAGCTCCGTTACTTGGCCCACTTCTCTCGGGTTGTTTGAAATGATTTCCCAGACTCCATCCCAACCAACAGCGAGGCACATTGACGACGTGACGATCGCCATCATCACCACAATCGCCGACGATCTGCGTCAGACAAGGTAATACCGGCAGATTAATGGCTTCCTCCCATAGCTGAGTGCGGCCACGAAAATGATATATATATATATACAAAGGGGGCAGTAAGCAGACACAGAAGGTTGGGGAAGAAAAGAAATTCAGTATAGCTGCACAATCGTACGTTTTCCCTATGCTAACTTTGCAGGGAATAAGAGCACAGTCACGATTTTTGCGGTTCGTTGCTATAATTTATTGTCTCCGACCAAATAGTTGAAGGACCTTTTGGACCATTACGGCAAATAGGTGAAGGACGTACCTTACTTAAGTTCGCTGTCCATATTGCATTACGGACCCCTCCCCTACTTACGCCGCTCAATTTCCTGTCCAAACTCTCCACCCCACAAATCTATTACTAGTC
>LUCM01010386.1:0-137607 GCA_008360955.1 Fasciolopsis buskii
GTGTGCTCGCGTGGTTATTGAATCGACTGTGCATGCAGTTATTCTAGTTTGATACGAATGGTTTAGTGTGGGTTCACGGATGATTCTCGATGACCCAACCGACATCGTGGATGACATAATTTTGCCAATGCGTTTAGATTTCCCGGTTGCACGCCACATGTATGCATGACCTCCTTGAATTCAAATCAAACGGCCCGAAGTTTAAGGTGATACACAGGATGTTCTATGTTATCCACGTACCTGGAACACGAGATCTTTCTCTCAATTTTCGTAGATCGGGGTATGTATGTTCTTTGAGGGCGAATCAAACAACCAATCACATTTAGAGAGATTAACGTTCTCAAATCTCAATTCATGAGGAATGTGTACGGGAACTGCCATTTTCGTACCTTGGATGCTACCTATACCCTTGTTCGAAATTATCGACTACAGGCTTCAGTAGGAAAACTGGTTGTCTCACCTCGAGTTCGCATTAAACCTAATACTCAATGTCACAACAGTGTATTTACATTATGCAATCATGTGGTAATGAATTCTCGGTACATACCACGTATGTGTGCATAACGAGGGTCATACGACAATCCAGAGTCATTCAAACATTTGCCCTGAACACATTCAAACATTTTGCTTCTAGCGAGTATTCGTGCTTTGCCGATTGGCGGCTTTCTGGACCTTCTTTTTTCTTGAAATTGAGAGCAAATCCAGATGGACAAAAAGCGGTTATTTTTAAAACCGTACCGCTTTGTCGTTCTTAACACTTCTCAATTCACTAACCCTAGGCCTCACACCTGGTGTTCTCCGCGTTGCATGTTGATTGTGTTAATTTAGTTGAGCGCCCAACCAAATTCTTGACGACAGCTGATAATATGACTCGAAATCACATGGGTTCAATACATGACATTTCAACTTTGCAACAGCTGTCTATTTTGAATCAGTCCTATCTTTCTTTCCTCCATCTCGGATAATATATGTTGTTTCAGAAGCCCAAAATTTTCCCACTTATCTCTGCATCATTTTCTTCTCAACTAGATCATTTTAAACACGTTTCACATGGCTCATCTGTTGACTCGAAATCACCAAGTCATTGGCCACATTTGTATGAAACTCTACGTAACGTGCCTGTCACGTTTTCTTCTCAGTTGTGTTCCTCACACAGATGAATGAATAAAATTTCCCTGACGATTCAAATAAAATATCAATCAATTTATTCACCGTTTTTGTAGGCCAACAAACAATGCTTCATGAATCATGAAAATGCAATCGCACGACAGACACAATTTCTTCACATAAATAAATAAATTCGGGGAGCAAATGTTGGAGAACATAATGTTATGAGGACAGGCTCTATGGGTTTCATTGCTGCAAGGCTGGTTCCGGCAGTCGCAACTTCCATCGAACCAAACGCCTACTTCCTCGTTCAGATTATTGCAATTAGTAAAATTCTTGCTAGACTACAATGTTTATCAAGCGATTCGCACAAATGACACGTGATCTACTCTCTCATAATGCAAGTTGATCAGAAAGCAATGGTTTATCCTCTTCTAGACCAGGGCCAAGCAAAGATTATGGGGATTAGATGTTATAAAGCAATAGGCACGGACGACAATCAGATAGTCAAAGTGTTTTGTTTCAATAATTCTGAATGACGATCGCATCGCCCACCTAAATTTGACTACATTGGCCATCCAGCAAAATCGAATTTCCAAGGGTATCATATCCACTCACTACATGATAAGTGATGCTTATGTTTCCCTGAAATTTGAGGATATTCGTCCGTTAGTTCCGGTTAGTAATAAATTTGTGCCTTTTGTTTAAATCTGCCGATGGGACGTACGTTTCACCTATAACCGACCTAAGTAGGCAACTGTTGGTGACTAAGGGACCGTTGTAATGGTCCACTTCAAAATACATTCGGTAGTATGTGTACAATTCCACTTAGTGTTCTCGTGTCTGCTGCAGATATAAGAAAAATGACATGAAGCTGGCCATGTTAATGGTTTTAGATTATATCTATATATACAATTTTATACGTATTCAGCTTCCCCATTTTTCCACCAGCCCGGAAACAAACGGTGTGGTATTGTGCTTTTTTCGAACTGTCTTAATTAATCCATTTTTTCGTTTTTTATTACTGGCTCACATTATGGCTTACGTAGATGTTGAACCTTGGGTATATAAATGCTGACTTAAACTGACATGGCTGCGTGACACAAGGCATAAATCAAAGTAGGGTTATTTGTTTGTATCTGACCAGTGTCCTTTACCTATTGCACAGCGGCAATTTGAAAAGGAGATTAGCTTATTTCGCTCTTCGATGCACTAACAGCTCGACCCTGGACTAGACACAAACCTTTATTCACAAACATGACCTAATCACAAAGAACAACAACGAAAGACCGCCAAATCGCACAGGTTTGCAAATAGCAAAATACGGGAGCACTTGTTTTGTCCAAAATCTATTTACTAGAACTTAATCAAATGCCATAAACAAGCAGTCTCCGACAGGATGAATGACTTTCATTCCTTTACTTATCATACACAGGTTTCTCACTCGGTCGCTCCTCGTGAGAATCAGAACAACTCGATTTTCTGGCATGACGATGAGCGCTTTCGTTGATTTTATTTGTTTTTAACCAAACATTTCGGTCTTTCTTTCTTGTTTTCTCTTCTTATGCTACCACGAATTCGGAATATCATTAGCTCTACTTCCATTGACCTAGTTTGATTCACATGAACAAATTCCTAAATAACCTCATTATATGAATACATTTTGGTACTTCGTCACACTGTGCATGAAAAGAAAGCAATCATATTGGAAACTAAAAAGCCTCACTGGTTACAAAGTTGCAAACAAAAAGCAGTTAATCATTGGAAAGGATTTTTTGGAAGCATTTCCAAGAAACTGAACAAGGCAATACCTTTTGACCAGGAACAAAGTAAGATCGTATATGTAGAATGTTGATGCAAATTTAATCTTCTAAACGAATTTGGGTACCATATTTTTGCTTTTCCTCGCCGGCCCGTTTGTGCGGGCCGCCTGTTCTCGTAACTGCCATATTTATCCAGTCAAGGATACGCCCAACTGATGTCTAACAAGAAAAGTGAAAACTAATTTTCTAAATCAAAATAACTGTAAACTAACAAATGTTTTTCAGGTTATTTATAATATTTCAGTTCAATTATTCGTCACCAGGCTACTTTTTTTCCAAAAGGTTCGACCGACTATTCTTCCAGACAAACAAGTTTGGCCTGCTCACATAAGTAGTCAAAAAAAAGTCAAGCAAATAATTGTGTTATTGCATCTTCCACTGAATGTGATTCGGTGATTTTCTTGTCCTACCAACCATTAGAGACTGTGCTAAGCTACGGTAGAATTTATTATGATATGAGCTATGCAATTCGTACGGTGTTATTACCAACCAAAATTAGCCCGAAAGATGAACTGAATAGTGTACAGAGCGTTGAATTCTACAAAATATTTCATCGACTGGCAACTGGTGCTCGCTGTTTATTTAGTAGTGTCATGTCGTTTTTCAAATTTCTAACATCGGTTTCAAGTGAACGCATGTTATTTGGCTTAAATCACCGGTACTGGCAATATTTATGCGAAGTTTGTGTAGCCATTATAATGGAACACATAATTCATACATGATGTACATGTTTGGGGTGCACGTTGTCTCGGGACTGTGTAACTAATTTCCAATCCAATTCGCAAGTGCAAAAAAAGACCGTGCGAGACCACGAAACGATGGCTAGGGAGTGATAAACAATAGCCGGGGTCTATTGAAGTCATGTGCATCGGGTGCCGAACTACCGAACAGTCTTCAAACAGGTTCCCAGGCGGATTTTCTCTTACCTTGTCTCTTACTACAGAAAAGTGATTTTTTCCCCATTTCGGAATACATCAAAAATTTAGTACAACTTATAAACCATCGGAGAGATATGAAACGGCTAAAGGCCACGCACAAATCATTCGTGAAAGAGATTGTCCCGCGTGATAGTGATGCCTTGTTCCACTTTGAAAAAAATTAAGCGTTCCTAATGCACAGTACTAGCAAGAGATTTAGATAAATTTTTTTATCTTCTTTCCTCCAAAAGTACGAAACATTTTTTAGATATCTCGTTCTACTACTGACGCTTAGTCTTATCTAGTCTTCTGGCATCGGACCTTTAAATATAAGCAATGTACATCATCCGTGGATTATAAACACAACTGTCTGATAGGTCACAATAAACCATGAATCAAAATCATATCATTTTATCAAAATATACTACAAATTCCCTTAGCGACTGGACCAACAAAATAAATGCCCCGTTTGAGTTGAGTGGTCCACTTTGGCTAAGTGCCATGTGCTAAGCAAAGTGACAGCGGGCGTATGCTCCATTTCTTTGGGGTCAAAAATGAATTGTGCTAGTAGTTATGCTCTCTGTTTCAAGACAACCTATCCGAAATAAACCTTAGACCAGACGATAATGGACCCAGATTAAGTTCAACCTACTGAGAACTACGGACGAAACGTAAGTAAAGATAAGTCATGAATAAAATCATACGGATTTATCACGCGACTTGTTTCAAGGTTCTTACAAGTCACTGTGCTGATTCCGTCTGCACTACTCCATAGTTTGATTCATCATTCGTGCACGTCATTTGCCCAGTCTTTATTCATCTCTTGTCTGCGAGTATCTGTTTTTATTTTGTCATCTACTCCGATCGTTCCAGAGCCAATGACTTTTAACTTCTCATTTGTGGAATCTCTCCACCCTTATTCATGTTGACATCATGTTTCATGTATCCTTTCGTCTACGTTTTGTCAATTCTTTCCGTGATTCTGCATACTAACTTTGGTATGAACACTATGTTCTCCCGAGAATAATCATGTCTGTCCTAGTTATGAGAAAGATATTTGACTCTTTATCACAACAACCAGGCTCCTTTAACGTTGCCCGATGAAAGAAACGATCCACTTAGGCTGCCTTCTTGCTGAGGCATCACGATGCTATTCACCAGACCGCCGCCGTTGATCCACAACCGGTTCAGATGAGCCAAAACATATGACTTATAGGAAACTGTATCAGTCCCATTTAGATAACAGCGCAGGTAGCAAGCAGGATGCAATGCACCCGGTCGGAAGACTTCGTCTGACTCTAACTTTAGATATCGACAGAACTGTTTTGGAGTGTTCCTGCTTTTCACAATGCTGTGCATAACCTTTAAGATTTCACGGATGAAAATCCTCCCACTCCGTCCAGTGATCAAGCTTCTCTCGTCCATTTGTGTACCCCATGAATCATCCCCTTTGGTTTCATTCATTCTTTGATCCGGCCACTGGGATAATTTTGCCATACTCTTGCGGTCTCCGCCAAGTTTGTTTGTTCAATCCACATCCGTCTCTGACAGAGATCAAGAGGGTCTCTATGGTTTACCCTCGAATCTCGGTTTATTGACATGTATTCATAACTCTTTTGTTTAAACATAAGTAACCTCCGGGCCTTGACAGTAATTTTCATCTAAATAATTGTCTTTCCCGCATTCTTCAACTCCCTTTATTGTCTTTCCCTGGCCACCCAGAATGTTCATTTCATCATCTCAACTAAGTTTGCACTTTTATTACTATTAGCATCACCCGAACGCTAGGCTTTTCGTCCTGTTTCCTTTTCGGCTTTTGCCGTCACTTACTCTGCGTCATTTTACTAACCCTGCGTGATATGCATTTTCCTGGTCACCGAAACACCTGTCCACTTCCGTTTCGCTATTTCTCGGGCTCGATTTAGCCACTATCACTCGTTCTGTCGTGCAACTAGTCACCTCACTTGATTGTTCGGTCTCCTTGGTCAGCCGAATTTCGTGTCGCAGTTATCTTCGACCTGCGGTGGTCAAGCGGATAAGGTCGTGGCCTTCGAAGATGAAGGTTATGGGTTCGAGTTCTCCCACCACCAATCAGCTTCCCCACTGGGCAGCTCTTACATGACCGCGGTCCCCTTCCTGAAAATCATGTACACTGTCGTCTTATTAATAAAGGAGGTAAAGACAAAGATAAAAGATTAGTGTATCTATCTCCTAGCGAACTAGTTCTGTCACTCTTCCCACGCAAGAGATAATCTAAACGCTCAACTATTCCCTCTCCTATTTTCCGATTGGTTCGTTTTTTGACTGTTTATCTCTCCGAATGCTAAAGCTCAATTAGACTTGACTGGGAGCCGTCATTCCGTCGACCATCTCTTTGTTGTTCGATAAGCTGTTCCTTGTGTACTGTTGTCTTCTAAGGCCGCATTCATCCACGAACCTGGGATATGCTGATTCAGTTTGATTCGTCCTCTTATTAATACGGGCTAATAACCTATATTGTGTCCCCTGGTGGGGATAAGAAGTATGTGGCGTGCGAATAACACACTATATGGACAAAGCTTTGGTGCATGCGATTTGCATAGTGAATAAAACAGTGAATCATTTGTTCAGTTCCAAATTGATCCCATATTTAAACAAAACAGCCAAATTACTGAGAAATCTTATCATTCGATTCTAATGTAATCCTTCCGTCCAGTGGCTGTCAAACGGATGAGGTGGTGGTTTTCGGATCTAAAGGTGACGAGTTCGAATCTTCCCACCGCCGGTCGAATCCCCGCTTTGTTGGTCGCGGCGAATTTCCTGGAAAATGACGTACAATTGTTATTTCACTGATACTGGAAGTGAGGAAAAAGATAGAGAGATATTTTAGTCTGATATCAGAAATCGGTCTAAATAGTTTCTGGTTGGATCAGGTCTGCTTTTTAGTGTCTGCTTGACAAGAAGTCATTGTTCGATCGAGCGAAATTATGGTACATAGCCAGCGAAAGCAATAACAACGAGTACAAAGCTGGATACTAGTCGGGTTTTAATCTATTAGACTGTCGAACGACCATTGGTTCAAATGAGGTCAATGAATTGTACATCATATGGCCAAAAGGCAATCGATGATGAGGTCATAGTTATTCTACTATTTGTATCAACCGTAGGTCATCCACTGTCGGTCGCCACTACCATACAGTCGTATGCTCCTCATCAAGGATGCTTATCGAAGTGTGGGGCATCTGAGAGAAATAGAACTCATGGTGAACTATCGTGCCCCTTAGCCGACCTACCCTCTTCCTGTTCTCCATCAGCCATCTATCACTTGTGGCTCCACGAGCCGGAGACGTGCACCAGCCGTCACCCCCAGAAAGCCCCTCAGTAGGCTGTCCAAACGAGGTTTAAAGCAACCAAGACCTAAATAAAACGGTGAGACGATGTTCAGCATGCAAAGACCGGTAACCCCAGATAAACGGGTGAAATCTGCTGGATCCACCGCCTTTAAGGCATATTTGCCCCATCATCAAGTTATTTGGCTCCTGGGTTGGTCTTAGCTCTACCGAATGGTAGATGGGCTCCTGAACAGGTACCAGTAAGCATACACTGGTAGGATATCTCGGATTGATAGACTGCCGTCCTAAAAGCGCATGACACGTTTAATCGGTCAAAGTCCCCAGCATACAAGCTTTATGTTGCTAGGTGGGTATCTTTTGATTGTGCACGATCTAGAAGTATAACCTCATACATTATTCGCAGTTTCCTCCGTAAATTTCGTCTCAACAGTTCTTTCTGGTCATTTTACGGCATCCACGACAGGTGGCTTGTCTAGCGCTCCCTATCCCCATCCCTCCTCCCAGTGTCCAAGGTGACTCAAACACCAGCCAGAAACCTAGGCGTGAACACAAATCTGTTTGGACCTGAGGACTATTCTGGGTAGTGGCAGCCAGAACATGATCGTGCGTACGTCCAGCGGCTATGAAACTAACGTATCTTGTCTATCCGAAATATGTTTGTCTAACTCTGGCCGACAACGTATTCAAATCCCTCACACGGAAGCATCCTAAAAGATGGAGTTGCAATAGCAATAAACAGTCGGGTTACAGCGTTTTGATCTCCCGATAAACAGTTTCACCAACACACGCCACTCACCAACTCAGGAGTGCTGTATCTAACAGGAACCTCATTTTGGTCAGTCGTATCCCTCTAATTCAGAATGTTAGGGACCTCATACGGAATCAGGAGCGGAGGATCCCCAATATACTGAGGAAAGCCGGCCTCAACGGGCTATCTAAAATAGGCAAGTACTTGGTCACATTTGGAGTTCGCATTCAACGGGTCCTCACCAAACCTCCTTTCAACATCCTTTCAACATCCAAAAAGGCAGTCGCTGAGGTAGTGCTCTACTGATGACTTTATATCGGTGCGCTCCCGCTTGGCTTCATCGGTCACGACTTGTTCAGCATAAGGCGTTAATACCCTTTGGCATTTAGTTTTATCTTTTAGCACAGCAGAAATCTCCGCAGCGCCGTAGATTTGGAGTCTCCATGCTAACAGTCTCGGACAAGGTTCATGCGTCTTCAATCGCAATTATATCCGAACTTGTCTATTCTGGTGGAGATGGTAGTACAGACAAGCAATGGACAGGCTAAAAGCATCCATCCACTAAGCTTCCATGTGATCAACAGTATTAAACCAAATTACATACTATACATCACATTTCTGCGTGATTGCTGCATCAAGGACACAAAAGCGCAACTTCAAAGCTTACCTAATTATCATAGCCTTTGACGTGAACCTACATGCTCAGCGAACAGTGACCGTAAAAGATGTTGGCTCTAAATTGGAAAGTACACTCGCTGCTGGACATTTTGAGATTTTCTGACTCCTAAACTCCTCCTCGGAAAAGTTCCAATCTCTCTTTGCTGTGTTATATGGCAATAGTAGCCACTCTGGCATCGATATGCAAACGATAGCTTCAGGAACGGGTTGCACATGCCAGACAGCTTCTCAGCTGCTTACTCTTTTGCTCAGTCAGAAGGTTATAGGAAATCGATATCGAGTCTTGAAAGAAATCGGATGGAATCATCGCGGTCTAGACAATTAAAATTAAAAGGTTAGCCTGTGAGGAAGATTTCCAAATTCTATTTGTTACTCCATTGCACTCATCATTTGCGCTATTCCACTGTGTCTGGGACATTGAGGTTCTCTCCGAAGATTGGGCAAATCATATCTCGCGCTTCACATGGATACCAGGTTATCTGTGCAGACTGCAAAGGTGACTGCAACATCAATGTAGCAGATAAGCTGCTTTGTTGCGGTTCGAGATGCAAGAACACACTAGTGCGATTGTCGTAGAAGTGCAGTCTACTTTCTCCGAACCTTCACGCTACCGCAAACTCTGGGGCAAATTCCAGCAATTTACCACATCGTGTTTTACTGTCCTCTAAGCAGCCTTCAGTCCAGTTCAGAGACAGTCACTTTGGTGCATAATTCGATGAATCGCGATCTCTAAAAGTGCATCAGACTATTAGGAACGGCCTTTAGAATTCCCATTTGGTTATTCCGGCCTCCGCTACTCCTGCACTGTATGACAATTCCTAATCAACTACACCAGAGACTGGTTAATGCGTCTCTCCCTCAGCATTTTTGGGTAAATTCAAATCAGACAAGATTTCCAGAATACGTCGACGACTAAATGATTATTCCGGGAGAGCATCACAGAGCTGTGCACTCAGCTTCATTTAAACTCAAGACTATTATCCTTCAGATAAGCGCTTCAAAGACGAGGTCCTTCACTATTTCATAGAATTTAACACATCGGGTCTAAGTCAATGGTTAAAATTTTGACCTATTTGATGTTTCAAATGCCTAGGTTATACTGTTCAACAAAACGGTCAAACTAAGTACGAGGTTAAACTTCGCAAGGCAGCAACTTCCCAAAACACTAAGGCCCCTCAGTTAACTAAGCCTCCACAAGGCATTGCGCGCCTATCCGATTCCCTTCTGCGCAGTCTTTAAGCAAGCAAGGAAAACATGCCTGAATGGTTTCATCAAGTCTCAAACGCCTTATTATGTCAAAAGTGTGAGAATACGGAATAACTTCCCTGATTTCTCCAAGTAGGTCCCTTACAGTAGGCTGGGCACATGCTTCGAAGACCCGAAAAGGAACCAACGAAGAGGAGTTTGTTGTCATCATCCGTGGTGACGAACTGAAGACATGGGCGGTGGCAAGCCAGTGAGGCTCATAAAATACGGTGAAAGGCGCCAAACTATGAAACTTATCAACAGATGAATGTTTATGAAGTAAACATCCAGTACCACTGTCATATGAACCACGTAACAGTTTCATCAGCCACCGCTTTAAATTGATATTACAGCGATGAATATTCCGATGTCGGTACCATAGATGACATTCGCTTCAACCAAGAGGAATCCAAGTTAGTCCATCCTCAATCAATGCCACTTCATTCTGAAATTACACATTGACGGATAAAGTAAACTCACGTTCCACCACATTTAGTTTAACAAACACCAAGTAATCGAGGTGGTCTCCCCCGAAAAGGGCACTCATCTTGGGTGCAAACTGCGGCTGTTGGGCGCAACAGGATCATGATTTCCCTAGTTTGAAAACTTTAGACGCGTTGTGCAAAATAAATCCCATTGCCTTAACAGGTTGAAACCGTAGAGAATTGGTAAGCTGATTATACTGCGTTGAACCTTTTCCGTGGGATCTCTTGATGGTCAACGGTAGTGTGGATTTGTTATCCGAGATTGTAAACAAAAAAGCTATCATCCCTAGGCTGTTCTGTGAAAACCAAAACGAATAAATCCATTTGTTGCTGGGCAAATCATAAGTTCTCTGTCAAAAGAACTACGTTATGTGTGGTTTCATCGTGAGAGGCAACAAAACACAATCCTTCCAGTTGAAAAGCCCAGGTTCAAACTATGCATCACTGATGAGCCCCCATGAGAGCGAAATTCGAGTCTAATGCTTCTCGAGTCTAAGGTTGACGGGTTGACCTGAGATTGCGTGCGTGAAACTTTTAATCGAAAGAGCAACCAGTCAAACAAAAAAGGCAAATCGTTTCCGTAAGTTTCCTGTGGTCAAAACTCATTGGGCGAAAGTCCGCTGACTAATTTGGAGCTCCCGCGTAAACTAATGCTCTTGTGTGGACGCTTTCTGATTTAGCAAACCCATTGGCGTAATCAGTACATTCTCGCCATAGTCGTGCTCACTTGTGACCGGGGTAACGGGTATAGCGGTCTTATTATCCCATATCCTTGCACATTCGCTTAAATTGCATTTGAGCTCGAAATATGAAAGGTTATTAGTTAAGTTCATACACCGTGAGCTTAGTCATTTCAGACTAGCTCCAGAAACGGTGTACCATAGTTAAACCATCGGAATCTCAAAAGACCAATTTACGACAAACTCAAATTTGTCATTTGCATCACCTAAGAAGTTAGCTCTTCGTACAATATTTCCCAACAGCCCCTTAGCCGAACTTTGAAAGCCAGCATACCATTGTTTCCTATCCGGGAAATTAGCATTCAAAAACGACACAATCCACCAAAAACGGTTCCCATTTTCCCTTAAACCAGCTTCAGTAAATTATCATTTGATTGTTTTATGGCATGCTTCATACGTGAGTATAGTAGGAGGGGCATAGGTTACGGATACTAAAGCAAATTACTCTCAGGGGGGAAGGAGGTTGAAGAAACTCGAAAACCGCTAACTTGTCACTTGGAATGCCTTTGAGCCGCATAATGTTTCCATAAATCAGGCTTGGTAACGAGCCAGATTGCAGCTGGTTGCCAGAGGATATGCGATTCGAACTTCTCACCATGTTGGTGATGGACGCTTAATCCAGTGGATGACCAGCGGTGGAGAAACCTTTCCACTCCATCAGTGAGCTCAGTTCTGACCAGGCAGCACATGTACCGCACTCATGTGAATTAGTAAGATTTCTGGCCGGTTGAGATACACTTCATTAGTTCTTACTAGTGAGATATTTTGTATACTAAGTTGCGCATGTCAAACCCTACGTGCACACATTTGTTGTAGAAAGAACAGTTCTACAGAACACATAAAGAACATCTCCATAGCGGAGCCACTTGAAATGGTCAAAGCATATATATACACTTTTGCAATTTCATCCCAATTAAAATAGCACGAAATCTAATTCAGTCTTTCGTTAACTTAGCCCGGAAAATTTGTACGGATGACAGTAGAATTATTTTATGCAAAACAGTTTCCTAGCACCTGGTTACCCCGGACGTTTCATCGACAGGACAATGACGTGTGATGAAAAATTGACCCAGAAGATAGACGTTCATTAGAAATCTGTTTATATCAGTCTGTGTTTTGAAGAGATATCACAACTAACATTGTACAGCGCCGTCTAACCTGTGTATGTTCCCAAATTCCAAGTTCGTTTCACATCCTAAGTGGTCTTGCGTTCACGATTAAGAGATAAAGTTCTAGGCTGTCCATATTATTTCTGTGTATTCTCGTTCAATAATAATACAACGTCTAACTCAATATCTCTCTGATGCTACCGTTCAGACAGCGACTGGGAAAACCATTCCTGATCTAACAGTAGGCAACCCTTATGACTCGATCCAAGCTAACAGGCTACCGAAGCGCGCTTTCGACTTCATACTTGACGACTATGAAGGATTATTGCATTTTTTGTCCACTTAAGTTCGCTACCACTCGACTACGGCCAGTGATTGCTAACCCACTGTCAAGGTGACTGAAACTGGACTGATAAGTCGCGTGTTGCATATTATCTCATTGACAAGTCCTTAAGTGGGTCAAGCTAGATTGAAAAGTCGTTGGACTCGGTCCACCAATTCATGTGCCCCGTAATCAATGTGTATTGCCCACAAACAAAAATTTCGTAGTTCAGAATCACAGATTGCCGATAACCAAAAGGTATTTTGATCCGACAGACCAGTATGGCTCTAAATATCCAGAGATGACATACAGTTTCTTCCGTGCGAGAAAAATTACTTTGTTCATCCTTTCTGTGGTATGGAAACACTAGTCATCCTCATACCCCAACCAATTCATGATCCGCAAGCATGCTCTAGCTCTGTAACGTTCGGCTAGATACAGTGATAAATATATTGAATTATATGAGCCACATATACAAGATATTGATAAGAACTTTGCTGGCCCATCCTTCTTGAAATTGCATGGAAAATGCCACGCGATCCGAAGAAGGCCCTCAGCAATCCGAAAGACGAGTGTAGACATCTTTCAGCTCTACAACAACAACAAAACTGTGATAGTAGTGTATTCTAGGTCGTTGTCTGAGCACAGGCTGTGCACACCAATTGCTTCTAACCGTTCCGTATTGGAAGTACACCGACAGGATGCAGCGAAGCTGTCAGCGGACAAAAGAACGTTTGACGCAACGAAATAAACAGGACAAGGACATAATCAGTGATGAGAATACAAGCAGTGTGGACGATCTTAGTGGCTGAGCGAGTTACCAGAAAAGCCTGAAGAACGACAAACAAAAAGATACCATTTTTGTGATTAAAAATAAGGTCGGATAATGATAGGGGGAGGAGTACGTGGTTTTGTCCACCTCATAATCACATCTGTGCCATTCCTCATAATGTTTTGGAACCGTGTCAAAATTACTCGGAATTAGGTCGAAACTATTCGGAAATGCCATTCAACTGGCTTATTGAAATCTTTTTTACATTGGCCTGGAACCGATCCATTTTACGTCATTTGTGCACTCATTAGCTGTACGTTGCGCGACAATCTAGGAGCTGGTATACTCTCGAGAAGTCCCGTGACGTACAGGCATGTTCTTACCCCATTCAGAATTTTCCGACTAAAATCCTAGTAAGCTTAACATAGTTCCTAAGTGTGGCGGTAGATGTCACAGACTATGACGACTGTATAGTCACGCTGTTATTGTACAATCTAGAAGTGCGTTTTGAACTCACTTTTTGGCTTGTAGGACACCTATTTCGGTCTGTTTCACACTTTCTCCCTCAAGAAGGATGATCCAAGAACATGCACACCAAAGTCTCGTTCCCAGTTTGTACAACCATCAAACTTGCACTAAACTACTCCGATTTTGGTCGTTGCTCCTCAGTGCCGAATGTTAGTGCAAGATTACCATTAGTAAGAATAACTGAACAGAACAAATTCCAAATTCATGAGCATCACTGACTGGCGTACTTAGCCATATGATCATTTTGTTGAGGATCTCGTGGAAGCCAATACAAAAATCTAATTAGACCCACTAAGGACAGTTCATTGGACGCGATTTTCAACTCCTTCGGTGACTTCATCTATCTTCCAAGCATTATACGCTTCAAAGAGAAGCGCATACTGAAGCAGTCAATTTGTGAGTATGCTTAACCAACGACCCAAACACCTTAGTCTTTTCAATATCACTGCCTTTTAAACTGACCGGTTTCATCAGCCCAACGTCCAGTGCTTAGTAACAACCTTACGGATACAATTATATCACCATGTTACAGCAAAATTATGCACTCAGTCTTCACACATCTTCTGACCTCTACGGCTGTCTCCAAGCAATACCCTAAAGCAGATCTTACTAATGAGGAGTACACTGGACTTTTGGCCACTAAGCGGATGACGCCCAAAAACCATAGGTGTTTCAAGTTAGTAACTGCCAATCCACCAATCTATATCCGCAGAGACAATTCATTCGATTTTGGGACAATCAGGTGAAATCTGGCTACCCAAACAATAAACACATTTACTTTGTCTGGCTTATCTCATTCCAGAACGAGGTTCGGTTTCGGGATAATCCCATCCTGTAGCAGCATTTTACATTTCAAAGGCGCACAATGTGTCCCAAACATCCCCCAAAACTAGCGGTTATACGAGTGAAAAGAAACTCGCGACTTACCCGAGTCTTCACTAAGTCGCCCAACATCATATGCATATTCTAAATTAGACATTTTATCTTTCGCTTCCTTTATTAATGAAACAAAAGTGCACATCAATATTCACGAAGGAGGCCGCGGTCAGCAGAGGGCTTCCAAATGGGGAGGTTGGCCGGCAGTGGGAGGATTCGAACCCGCGACCTTCATGTCCAAACGCTCCGACCTTACCCCTTCGGCCATCATTCTCGAATGAGGATAGAACCGTTTGCAAAGTTGAAAAGAAAAGGTGATGTAGGGGAACCCTGACAAACAGCAATTCTTGAGGTGGTTATCGGCTGGAACAACGTAGTGTGCACAAACTCAGCTCCAACTGTTCGCATCCAGGGAGCAAAACAGAGAAAGGAATTTCTCCTTCACAGTCTTCAGTGAGCCGCAGGGCCACAAGAACTGTGCGAGGCCAACTGAGTCGTATGCCGCCTTCCATCAGTAAAGGCAGTAACCGACTCCCCTCTGAAGATTCCTATGTTATAAAATCAGTGAACGACAAGACACTGATCCAGTCGAAAACTAGCTTAAATTGTGCGTGTACGCGCTTGGAGAGCACCAGACAACCAGCAAAAACAATCCACGATAACCGTTCGGATGAACTACTTGTCAAACTACTTCTTCTGTGGTTTTTAACGTAATATCTAGCATCTCTTTGCCAAATCAGCGCAATCACTAATTCACATTTGGACTTAGGTATTTGCTTCTTTGGGCAGACCAGCCTCGAGAGTTTTGCCAATTCCAATGCTAAAGCTGGGTAGCACTTCTCGAAACTGGAAGGCAAAAATCTATCTGGTTTAGCAGCCTTATTAGTTTTGCGAAAATACATCTGTGTTGGCAATCGACAGGACACCGAAGCTCAAAAGCTTTATTCACCGTGTCCCTCTGATACCGCGAAGGTGATGCCTTATTTGCATAGACTAGGCATGTGTTCGTTTTATCGCTGAATTGACTGCATACCAAAGAATTCCGATAACCTGACTTCAGTGGTTTGTCGTGCTACTGACGACTCATCTGTATTCTTTGACGACAGTTTGATGCCAAGTGTGTGTCTCGCAATGGAGTTCGAAATGATTTATTTGTTTCTCCCAAATCAAAAGCACGGTTTTGTTTTATCCCCAAGCGATGCCACTAGGTTTCATTGGTCCCCATTCAGACTTTCTAATGAAACAAAGTTTACCCACAAACACATACACATCTTACACTCCATCTAACTCATTTCGCCAACCGGGAATCGATTGACATCTCAGCTCTCGATCAATAGTCATCCGGCTATGACTATAGGCTAAAACAGGTACAGTATAACAGAATCATGTAACCGGATCGTACTCAAGATGAATCGACGATTGCGGTGTTTAAAGCCAGCTGAACAATTTTGTATATCTTACTCGAGGAGCGTGATTACAAAGTAACAGACTATACATGTTGATCGTCAGGACTCCACTCAAATAACAAACGCGTGTCGATCGCACTTTTACTTCTTCCATACCCTATATGCGCAAACACAAAAACACCGTGTTAAATTCAACTCCTGCAATTCACGGGGTTGTCAACAGAAAATGGCATGACTCGTGAACACAAAGTTCTCCCAAATCATCACGGATCTAGGGGTCCCTTCGCATAATAAATCACAATCAACCATCAATAAACAAGACACTTAGTGTTTCTTGGATCATCTAATTTATCGGTAATTTACAGAAATGATTTCATGATTGTATCTTAGATGCTGTTCAACTAGTAATATCATGTGACGAGTTTGGTCTTGATTGGACAATAACGAAGTGCGCTTGAATGCATTTTGACGCAATCTTAAATCCTTGCTCGGAATTATTGACTACCGAGTTCAGTAAGGAAATCGGTTGCCAGAAATCGAATTCTGACTAAACATAACACTTGGCTTTGCAACATTGAATTCGCATCATAGATTTGTGCAAGTTTTGGACCTTATCGTCCCTGTGTACAAAAGTGGAGGTTGCTTTGAATGCCTTAAATTATCGCATTTTGCAGAATCTTTCAACTAGGCCTTTTGGCAAAGGCGTTCCCGAAGAAATCCGTTTGAGTTAGATAGGAGGAAATGTATAAATTTTCACTTGATCATGTTTGCCGCGGGAATTTCGAAACTCCCTGCAACTGTAATATGGTGTTACTTAATACAATCGAAGTATTATTTTTCGGTTTCATGCTCAAGCTGTTCAGTGTAATTTCGGAGACCAGTTTCAAATCTTTTACCGTTTATCTTTTGCTTCCTTTACTAATGAAACAACAATGTACATCAATCTTCAGGATCAGGGCCGCGGCCAACAGAGGGCTACCAAGTGGGGAAGTTGACCGGCGGTGGGAGGATTCGAACCCCCTACCTTCACGTCCGAACTCTACGACCTTATCCGTTTTGCCACCGCTGGTGATCAACTCATTGCTCGATCACTTCTATTCAGTTGCACCAAAAAAATTTTGTTGTCTAAACCTCGATTTTAGAATGTGTGCGATGAATATGAACAATAAAATTAGAGATGCTTCAGTCTTAAATATTCTTTGGGATCTAATAAAGGAGACCTCCTGTGCCCTTCAACAGTCCCGCGTAAGTCCAATCTGAATGTCAATGGTGACTTAGATGCGTGAAGTTCTACCCAAAGTAGAATCAATATGTTCCACGATTTAGGGAAATTTGATTGCTGTCGTGCCATTTTCGAATTGCTGAGCGTCACAAAAATGTCGTGGTGAGTCGTATGCGACCCATGTGCCGACAACGAGATGTTTTCGTTTCCAAGTCTAACTTTTCACCGTTTATATGTTTCGATAGCCTTTCCCTCACAAGGATAGATTGTAATGATTGATACACCCACTGACTACCCAATAGTGACGAAGAAATCAAACACGGTTTGACAATGGTCACTAGTAGTGTCGAGTATTTCCTGACCGCTATTGAATTGCGAATCGCTAAACCCAAAATAGTTGTGTAATTAGATGCATCATATGAAATACGTTGTCTAATCTGAAACCGTATTATACATCCATGACTGATCAGAACCGCCATTCTGTTGATTTTAAACTAACTGATTTTGGGCTCTGAACCTCAGTGCTTGGCGCTACAGGCAACAAGAATTGGAATTTCCAGGTGAACGCCATCAAAGAGACCATCTTCTCTACAAGATTTTGACATACAATGCAACAAAGTCTCCGCAGAACTGAAGACGGTCCCTGTGAAACTGAATTTATATGGCAATCTTATATCAGCAATGCTTCGGGCAAAACAACACGGATTTTGTAAATCGGTTAGAACATTCTTGAAAGCTTAACTTCCAAAGGTTTCTTTGAACCCACTTCATCGTCTGACCGCGGCCGTAGTGACCCTTTGGAAAGTTGTTGGAGAGACACTGTGATTATGCGATGAATATCCATTCAGTTATAACAGACGTCAGAGTGTAGTTTACACTGTGGAGTGGATGACTGTCGTGACGATATGCTATAATGATTCCCAATTAAGTGATTCAGAATTAACCGTGGACCCACACTAAACCATTCGTATCAAACTAGAATAACTGCATGCACAGTCGATTCAATAACCACGCGAGCACACCAGCTGAGAACATGCAAACAAAACACCTTGGACATCTCCGAGATTCGCGGTGTTCTATTGATTCCCGAATTAGAACAATATACCAAGACGGATTATTCTCCCAACTCCTTGTTCAACCGTCTCCGTCAGACTGTCCACTAATCTGATTCCACTGGAATTCGATGCGGTTGATACAATCGTATTTGGCCGATGGTAGGACACGTAAACTGTCTATGCATGGCGCGTTCACATTTCCCACAAAGATTACATAACCTGAATGCGATTTGTCAAATGATATTGCACAATTTCTGTGCAAATGCGTTGGCCAGAATCAGTGAGTGAGGAAGGTTGTAGCTTTGACAACCCGAATATCCTGCTTCGTGCACAAATCCGCCTAGTCAATAAAAATGCGCAACTCCAAGTTGTTTGTGTTTAGTTGATCTGGGACTGTCGATCCCAAATTCCCGAAAACGGGTAACCTGGTGAATGTTGATTTCATGGAGGATGCGTTCACGTTGCGGTATCAAAGCTCGCCGCGAATTGTGCAAGTCACAACATGTTACATAATTGAAGAGTAGCCAGGAATCTATTGTGCGTCCCGCAGAAGAGATGATTCCAGATTGATCGCAATTCTGCGTTGCTTGTAAGGATCAGATATCTGATCGCGGATATCCTGCTTCTCATTACCATGACCAAGTGAATGAATCAGAGAGTTTGTCTAGTTGAAGCGGAATCTGTCAAAGTTATTTCGATGCAGTCCATTCGAATTGTGTTCATTTTCTCTCTCATGTATTCTGTTCATTTCTTCTCCAATAGGGATACCGAGTGAATATGGATGTGAGAAATTAGATATTTTCATACCTTGTTGGAACAATACAATGAGCAGTTTGTAATCGTTACATTGCTCATGTGGAATGAGGATTGTTTAGGGTTGGTTACAGTGCAAAGTTGAATTTGCAAACAGATTCCGAGTGACTTTGTGAATCAAGTGGTGCGATGTGAGAATCATTCAATATTCAATTTCACCGAACGGGTATTTTATGAAACCATTGAAGTTCTGTTTCGTTCCATTGCTCGAACGAACCCACTGTGCCCAGTATTGTGTTTTTTGATCAGACTTAGCAACTTAATCGAATATGAAAAGATGATATCTCATGTTGAAGCCGATAGTCTACTCCGACGAATCCGTTAAAGTCTTCCACATATTTCAGTCACAGCGACACCAAACAACTTGGGAAATAATGTTACATGTCAGGACAACCAGTAACCACAAACTGTTCGGATGAGAATATTCAAACTGAGCCACATCTCCCTTCGATTGTACACATCATCGAAGCTGTCGATCCACCACTCCCCGTGCTGTTAGTTGGACAGAACATTTGGATCATCACGAAGCATATGCTCACCTACTCACGTGCGATATGGAAAACACGAGTGCGATGGATGAACAGACTGTGGTATTTTGCACTATCGACCGCTGTGCCCACGAACACATACAAGGTCAAACTAGAACTCCACCAGATGTTCGCAACAGTTTGAGAACGAAGGGTGTTAGTAAAGAACAACAAGAAATCACACTGAGGACAACAAAACAGCTATCCCGTGTGTCCCATTCGAAGGGCAGTTAAATGTTGTTTCTCCCACTGTCACGAAGACAAATTTCTCTTTCTCCAACATTTGTTTACAGCGTGCTCTTCCGGGTAGATTTGGTTATAAAAAACAAGTCTACCATTTGCAGACCAGGAACCTAATGAGAGGAAATTTGTGCAAATACGACGGTAGCTGCTCACATTCTGAAGCATGGCGTTCCGAGAATGCGCAACTGTTTGTTGTTTTCAATTTTGCGTTTCTCTTCCTCTCCTCATCGGGGGCCGAGGCCGAATCTGAACGCGACCGTAATTCGAAAGGTGCTGCTAATCGAAAAGTGATGCGAATCGCCAAGCGTAAATCTTGCAACAACGTCACATTCTAACTTGGTGTGTGACGAAGCTGAATAAGGTTCCCGTTTATTAATACGTTCGGTAGCAATTGATCAAATGGAGACCTGAGCAACGAGATCCGAAGGTGCGTGATTTGCACATTGAGCAGTCCGACTTTATACACTCACATCTACCTGGCTTCCCTATTTCATGTGGATAGAAAGTTCTCACTGGTGAGTTCGCTGTAAAATGCACTGTTTCGTTGTTTGTTCGTTTGTCTGTATATTTGTTTCAACTTTTATCCACGAAGTAGATATTTCTGATCCTGACTAATCATCCCCGTGTCAACTGGTGTTTGCATGTCAGGTTGCTTTGACTAATGACGAATCTTCACCGTTCATATTGGGAGCGAACATGGTGTATTCGATTGCGAGACTGGATTCGATGTATGCACCATCGATGATTGGTCAAGTGTTGGATTTTGTGCTTCCGTGCTACGCGGCTGCACGTCCACCAATATCGGGCAATTCGGAGACGCGTTCATTGGTGTCTACTTTGCGGCCCAGTTCATCCGTGCAAGTGAACGAGGCGTTGATTGAGCGGACAACCGAATTGATTAAGGAATCTTCCCCAATCGGTTCATATCATTTGGTTTGGGAGAACCGGGATGTGATGGTAAGATTGGTATATATTTCTATCGTGTCGCTTTCCTTGTTGTATTCTTAATCGAGAGGGCTTATCAGTTGTCATTATAAATCCAGTACTCAGATGCAGCTCTCGTTTTTCATTGTTCGTTTCATTCAGGATGATTTTCTGCATCGCTTGGGTTACGAGTTGGTGTTCTGTGGGACCGAATCAGTTGATAAGCAGTGCGACTGGTCGAAAATGGGTGTTCCACAATCGGTGGCGAAATCGTTGTGTTTGTATCGATGGATCAATCACAGCACTTTCGGCCTTTAATACCGCTTCCTGTTTTATTTGTCTGACTTTTATTTTTCAGTTATCTTTTTTTTCCCAGTCGTTGTAATTTGTACTACATGTAGCCATACAACCTTTGACAATATAATATTTTAGTGTTTCCCCTCCTTGCCTTCTCTAGTTTGACTTCATTTTTTTGGTTTGATAAACATAGCCCACCATTGCCACCCATACTATGTGCATTTTGTATAAGGTTAAACTCGTGAAAACCTAAGCACCCTTACTTTGTAACCGTACATTTACGAAAGTTGATTGCTCTGTTTAGTAGTATCGTGAGCGTTTTTCCAGTCAATCTTCTGCGTGAAGCCCAAGCTGCCTAATAACTTGGCGCTCGTGTTACGCTTTGCAATATTTCACACGATCCTGCCGTTTTGCTATGCAAGTAATTCCACTGTTTCGTGGTTTGAAAATCAGTCGTGGATTGAACTAGGTGAAATTATTGGGCCGATAAGCTCAGCCTTTCTAGAGCGATAAAACCCAGAGGGACAAAATGCTGAGTATGATTTCCTGCTGTTAAACTTACAACTCCTACGATTGAAAACGACCAATCAGGACGTATTTCTTAAGAGCGTGTTGCGTACGAAGTGAACTAAGCCTTTTTATTCGGGTTGCATTAAGAAATAAATGGGATAAACTCCCCGATTTCGGACAGGGTACGCGGTATTTGTTCTTGTAGGTTCTTGTTTGTTCGGATATTTTGCCTTAGTGTATATGCTGCACAACAAATGACATTCAGTGTTTCCTCCATACATTGGCTCAAAGTCGAAACGGACTTCAGCGAGGTTTAAAAATTTAGGGACAAACTGCTATTTCGTAACCACAGAAATTAGTTGTCTGGTCCATCAAGGAATTCAAGTTTCGACCGCCTTCTTCGAAATGTACTGCAGGGTGATATACGCTTTATTAATTTCTCTGTAGTTAAATTTCACTCCTAATTTTTATCAGCCCTTACGTGTCTATTTCCCTTGCTGAAACAGACCTAGCTTTGACAACCACTGGAGCTGTGGAGGATCTAAGAAAACATTGCGCATCCAAATTTTACCTACTTGCAAATTGGCAGTAGCATATCCTTCAACTCACTTATTTTTTAGGGGTTAATCCACCAACAGGGCGGAATGCCTACGCAGTCCCACCGCTGATTAGACACGGCGATTTAAAAGTTGAGAATACGGTGAGAATTTCTTCACATAGTTTTTGTTATCCTATTAACTGTGCTTCGAAGAGCCATTTGGTATCCCCTATCTTTTCCTACCGTCGCACGATAGGCGTGTGCAGTAGATCATTCACCCCAACGTAGAGAAACACTTTTGACTCTTCGTGTTAGGTCCATCTTCATTCCTCGTTGTTTAGAAGCCAGGAAGTCAACTTTGCAAGTAAATACCAGTTGGCGAAAGGAGAAGCTGAGTCGTTCAGAAAATATCAATCGATATTTCGAGTGAAACTATACGATCGATTTCCGGCCGATTTGTTTTCTCCATGAACTTGAAAGACAAATTGCCTGCCTGTATATCTTCCATGATCATTTACTCCTTCATTTAATCATGTTCGGCAAGCCATGTAGATAGAACGATAATACAGCTGTCTCAGCGAATCAGGGAAGATTAACTGGCCTGGTTAAACAACGGGATGAGATAGACAATCTCCATTGATCTTGCTGCAGATTCGCATCATCAAATAGATGACGAAGCTTTCAGGGTGATCTACAGGGTACCACCAAACTTATCAAATCTGTTCTTACCCGGGATCTAACGGCGTCAGAAGCTGAGGTCAGAGGAATATTAAACTCTTTCGTTTATTCCCAAAAAGAATTTGCCAACTCCCTCCTACCACCATGGCATGAAGCTACAACTATTTCACAGACGAAGCACGACCAAGTCTCGTGACTCTTCTATCCAGAATCGGAAATGTCTAGCCCTGTCTACCCACCACAGCTTTGCAGTCCCCCCTCTCTTGCTCCACACCCATTTTTCAAACCACGTCCCGTGATGGTACTTGCCCTTTTCCAAGCATTTCAATTTTCTGTCGACTAACCACTCTAATCATTTGCACATGTTGACATTATCACTAGCTGAATTTCCTGACCGGGGGAGGAAACAAAACATGCACGTTTTGCTACTACTTTATTTTTTATGAAGCACTGTTTCACCAGGCAATAGCGACAGCAGTTGTCATTTAAAAACCAGGGAAATATTTCTACAAATCTGGAAAGTGCCCCCCGAAATAATCTTGGTTCGAAGTAGAAATACATATAATCCTTGGTCGCCTGATCACGGATTAGTGGACACACCGAACGCATGTTGCCTAACTTTACCAGGAGTCGAGGATCAAAAAAAAAGCACATTATTATTTCTTACCAAATATATTTTTGTACATAATCCGTTCACAACATCAAAAAGTCACACTTTTAGCTGAAAGTCTTCATGTTCTCGCAAGGACGATGATAAAATGTCTGGACACAAGCAACTGCAACAATTGTAACATTTACAACAACAGCAACAGCAACAACAAGAACAACAAGAAACAGCAAAAACAGAAACAAACGTGAGACATGAGCTGCCACGTGATTCGATCCGGTAAATATGGAAATGTAAGTGCATTCATGCACAAACACAAACACACACACACTCGAGAGCGGAATAGATACAACTGATCGAGATTGTACTTAGGTATGCTTCATATTTTGAAGGAAAGGGCCAGCCAACGAGTAATTCATATCTGACTCAAGTGTTAGTGGTGACATATGAAAATCGATCATGATGTCGAGCGTGATGCTGATGTGGATTTCACAAGCAAATAAATGCAAAGATTTCTCGAACTCGCAGTATTCACTCCCAACTGACCCCAGTTGCACGCTGTCGAAGATGATTCGGGTAGATCGGTCCCACACATGCTCTTCGTGTAGCCAAGATTTTTCAAAAACGTATCCTACGATCAGAAACAAGAGAAGAAAGACAGTTTGACAAATTGGGAAAGATATTCGGACGGATAGGTTGATCAAAATGGCAGATAATGCTTTCAAATTTGCACAACCAATTAGTGGCAATCACGTGACTTACCATCACATTCTGATCTTCCCATAATAAATGATACGCCCCGGGATCGGCCCTGTGCAGAAATGCTCGCGTTATTTCCGCTATTAGTTTCCGATTGATTTCGTTTGTTTCGGCAGTTCGCAAGGTAGAAACGAAAGATTGGGGATATTCTCCCAATTGATTCTTCGTTCTCACATAGTCATAGCAACGGCGTACGAAAGCCAACACGTTTGTGATATTACCAGGCGCGTATAGGGATGCCAGGGCGTGGATTGGTAACGCCATATTAGCACCATGTAATTTCGTATTTTTCGGGCTGTCACTGACAGCAACCTGAAAAATTAAGATGAATCGATGCATTATATGGTCGTCTTAAGAAAGCCATACAACATGACTGAGCCTTGAGTGCAAACTAGTAAATTCTATCGTGCTCAAATACTCGAATAGATTATATGGTAGGGCAGAGTAAAATCCGAACGAAGTGTACCGTTGACTTACCACTGACAAACTGGGTTCGACTTGCATCCAGGCGAAGTACATGTGTGTGTAGTACAGAAAGTGTGCAATATTCAAATCGTACACTTGTGGCTGATTACGCATTGTCTCCTGAGTAAAATAGTAGACCAAATGATAGAAGGGAACAGAAGTTGAGTTGACCAAGACGATTCGTTCCAATGCATTTGATCGGACGCTGGTTGTGTCTGAGGTGAGTTCCGGCGGCTGTGTAACCATCGCGTGGGCCAAACTAGTCCAACACATCAGCAGAACACAATTACAAAACCAGACAGAGACATGTGATAGTTTCATCGTGTCGCATAAAGTCCAACAAACGTTTTTTGCACTTGGAATAATTAGACGGGTAGATGGATAGATCGGTCTCACAACCAGGAACGGGAACCGCAAGAACGTGACAATATGCGGAAGGCTCTGAATAGCGAGTGTGTACACAGAACAGTGAATCTGTCTGAACTGGATTTACACCGACCGCGGTTTATATACTGCACTAGTTTGCGGCTGCAAGAACAAACCTTGTCTTTCGGTCTATGCAGAAGCTGATTTGTGTTTGTGTGTGTGTTTGTGTGTTTGTGTGCACACGTTTCTGCGCATGTACGTCATTGGATGAGTGGGCGGATCCACCCGCTCGCATGTGCACGGTGTGCGTCTGCTGCGCACACATGGACGGAGGGGAGAATGAGGTTGCGTTAGGCGGAACTCACATATCCACTCGGAATAACGGACACAGAGAAATAATCCCATGGGTAGATTTACAATGTAACCTTGTCTAAGACAGATTCGGTTTGCTCTACTTGTAGTCAGAAATATTGGGATCTTAAGAGTGGGAATCTGCGAACAACGGAGTTCGTTCGGCGAAACCGGGAATGCGATTCCCCGTTTCCGATAAACATTCTTTCTTGCTGAAGGTTGACACGATCTTAGTGTATTTCTTGGAACTGTCTTACCAATCTGAGGCAGGTATAGGATTCAGGAACCTGACCACTGTAGGCGTCTCTAGCCGATCCAGTTTAGTTTTGTGCAACTTGGTCATAGGGTTACAAGATTCTCTGGCTTTTCACTTTCCTCATCAATGAAATGATAATGTACACCACTTTTCAGGAAGGGGGCCGCGGTCAACAGAAGGCTGCCAAATGGAGAAGTCGCTCGGCGGCCGGAAGGAACCGAACCCGAAATCTTCATGTCCAAATGCTACGACTTTATCCGCTTAACCATCGCCAGTCAAGGGCAAGTGTTAATTGGTAGCAAAAAACTAACTGGCATGTCATTGCGAATCAGCGCTGAATCAGAAGTGTGGGTGTGACTTTTCGTTCTCTAGCTCTTTAGAAATCTTGCTATTGGACATTTTCTTAGATAATTGCACCCATTTTTTGTTTCCTCTACTGCACATATTAAATACACCAGGTGGCACTACACGACACAACATCAAGTGACAGGAGGACTCCAAGGGATCAAGTGTAATTTACCGTTAGCATCAACGCAAACAGAGACAATCACAAGAAATGAGCCATACAAATGACAACGACGGACTAACCACGAGTCATATTTTCATGGTTCACTTTGTGCATATTACTAGTAAAAGAAGGAACGAAAAAGCAACGAATAGCCTCTTCCCCCGTCTACCACCTTTGCAAAAATGTTTTCATGCATTTTCATAGGGAGAAAACTTGGAGTCTAACACATTATGTCAGAAAAGAACTGTATATACAACTTTCCACTGTAGTATACGTAATTGGGATAGTACAGTGGAACTTGACCAGTAGCAGTAAGGCACGCATACGGATCGCCTGTACGTGCTTGAATGACCGCGGCCGTAATCGCGCTACTGAACACGACGAGAAGACCAAAGCAGCCGAAAGGTACGTTCTTTAAACCGTATGTACAACTCATATGTGTATGTACGAAGTACGAAGATTCCTGGTTAGTGGAATATCTTTCGACCAATCACACTTGGAGCGCGTATGAGATTTTATTGCTTGTGAGGCCACGCTTCTAATTGTCTGTTTGTATACGCAGGCCACGACGTGTGTACCGGACTGTAGCACATGGTTTGCACACATACTTGGCGTACCTACTTCCTTGTATTACTCCATCATCCCATACTCCGGCCCGATTTAGGTTCACGTAAATCTGTGTAAATGTCTAATTTCTCTAAATTTATTAAAGAATACCTTCTAAACGAATTTCCTTAGGAAATTAAAGTTGGAAAACTGAGTTTCAAGTAACCGTACACACAATGATATCTGACAGTCTGCTGAGGAGTTTGGAGGATTGAACCTTTGACCATTGCCTAGTAGCTTTATATAGATTCTGACAGCTATGAACAGGATTGTTTGGTTAGATGGCCGCCATTGAGGTATTGTCAAGTCACCCAACTTATACATGACGCACAAATCTAATGTGTTTCACAGTGACAGGTATGCATCAAAAAGCATCGTTCCCATCGGAGTTAATGACGTGGCAAAGTTTTGCTTCCAATTGTTAGTTAGTTTGAATGCAACCCTTCCGATGAATGTCTTCAAAAATGCATTCCCTGATAACTGCAGCTTTGTTGGTAGGTCCTTATTACCTCCAGCATGAAAGCATTAGTTTTTCGTTTATGTGCAAATATCCAAATGCCCATAGCTGTGTTTGACGGACCACTATTGTAGGCCGCATCACCGGTAGATATTGCATCAACACCACGTACAATTTTGTTTGTAGCCACGGTATTTGTGTCTTCATTTCCAAGTGATTTTTACACCCAATCTCCAAAACATTTTTGGTTTCTTTTTTCTAAAAAAACAACGTGCTACACTACTCCTAATGTTTAGTTTTAATCGTATCTAAACTAGCCTTTTTGAAATTTTCTAGTTTTTGCTCCAGATGCTGCCTATCTTTACCTCGCATGCGTATTCCATACTTTTTAATGATACGCTAACTTACTGAACAGCAATTCAATAGCGCAAGACTCTTGTGCGATGCGATACTACTAAACATTTGTGCTACTCACTTATCCCGTGGCACGACTCACCCTTCAAAGATGGTATCAGATAATCGAGCAACCTGGGATGATGTTGTTTTTCTTTAAAAAAGACGAACTTGTCAAATCCTGCAAACGGATGCCTAAAGCTTGACAATCACCGTTCCACAAGTTTTCCCGTCATTCGTGAAGCTGTGATCATTGTTGTATGGCCACTGATCGTCGTCTAGTAGTCTGGTACTATTCCCAACAGTCTCATTCTGGAGAGCAGAAGGAACACACTTGTCTGGACAAGACATGACACGAACAGACATATCACGTATGAATTGTATGATCTAGCAAAGTGTCTGCCTAATCTAGCGTGAGTTTCATCAGTAACTGTAATTTTTGCTCACGTCATAGCCGCTAAAATCAGCCCGAGGCCACGAAACGATGGTCAGATGCCGCTAAACGAAGTGTAAACCTTGGGCTGTAATTATTATTCACTCTGATTGATGTAGCCCTCGGCAATGCACAACAAGTCACATGTGCCAGCCGTGATGAAGTTTATTCACAGACCAGCACTGATAGAAAACAATAATCCAACGCGAAAGCTTAAATGCAGGACTAATCAGACTCGTGTTCGGTGATCTCCAGACAGCCCCACCTAACGCAGACGAGTTCCAACAGCGGTTTTTGATACGTATAACCTGTGTCCAATGCAATGGTAAGATCCAGTGATGAATAATTCCTCTGGGAAATTTCTACCAATCGCATTGTGGACAAAATATCAGTTTCAGTTGATATTTTGTCAACTTGGATTTCGATCATTCTTGCTCCAAAGACCAAATAACCAATGAAAGACTTGCCAAAAACTGACCAGAACGGGTGTGAACATGGATTGAATTTCACCCATTAAATTATCTACCACCGGTTCCTCCATTGCTTCCCGTCAACCTTAAAGCAGTTCACCATCTCGTCTATGCGATTTTTAGCTATGCGTATCCTTTCGAATCCGTTACTGTCTGTGACGTTCGCTCGGTTGCATTCGGCTGTGAGAACTGAATGCAAAATGCACATAGTCTGACACTACTCAGCATAAGTCACTTTCGAATCGGGCATTTGTCATTTCCCATTGATAGTAACCATTTCGTTTTGGCTGTACACATCAGGACATTTTAAGAATCGTTCCCATATCTTCGATGTCAGTCAGTTAATTTAAAATCGCCACAATCATTCGGCGGTGGTCAAGTGGATAAGGTCGTGGCGTTTGGACGTGGAAGTCGCGGGTTCGAGTTCGCTGCCGGTCAAATTCCCGACTTGGCAGCCCTCTGTTAGCCACTGCCCCCTTCTTGAAAAATGATGTGCACTGTTATTTCATTAATAAAGATGTAAAATATAAAAGATTTAAAAAAAATAACAAGAATTATCACGCTGTTGGCCTAATTAGGTCTCATTTGCTTAGGTCTGAAATGTGATCCACCTCATATTGCATGCAGATAGCCTAAGTTGCATTGATTATCTGTGCATTACCTTACGGTTTATCAGCAGACTTTCACTTGGCAGGTCTCGTTAGACAAACGGCTACTTTTTATCCACACTCCCAATAGTTTTGATGTAAACCGCGGAAAAAACTGGACTTGAACCTCGAAATACCCTGAGAAATGGCAGAATGGTTTCCCGATCCGTGGCCTCAAATCAAGCAAGGTCGGCCCTTTAGACTTAGTCCTCAAGGACGTTGTCCGATCCCGTGATCCATTCGTCTGTTCTGCCACAGACACCTATTCCAAACCTCTAACTCAGTGTGCACGATTTGTCGGACACCAGCCGAGTAGTATGACCTTTGCACCAGCCAATCTTATGTCTGGCAACTGGCTAACTTTGGTTCTAAAATATCGGCTTCTTCGGTAAAAAACCAGTGTTGTGGCCGATGACTGACTGACTACCTAACCGAATGACTAAAACTGACGGCTGTTAATACGCTTTTTTGGACCGCTGATGTCCGTATCAGATGCGGACAATATCATTCTCTCGCCTGCTTTCGTTCCATCAAACCAAGTTTGGACGAATGCTCCTGATCCCCCCCCCGTACCAGCCCTCCTTCATCTAAGTGACCTTGTCTGAATGCGAAATTTGCTGATGTGCCCATAGCGATCATGTGAATAAACTTCTCAACCAACCCCTTCCCCATAATCCCCTACAGACCGAGCATCTGTCTCAGTGACTGAAAAGCATTCAGTATGCGTCCGACAGTCAGAGCAACGAGTCTCGAACTCCAACACGAAAATGGAAGTCCCAAAGAAGGCCTGGCATAGCACTCTTGACCCACTACCTGTGAACAATGCAATCATTTCCTACTTGTCTGTCTGCCCACAGGCCGCCGCTGCCGTCGCGACAGCTTTTATAATGACGCATCAGAGGAGTGGTCTGCATTTTGTATACGAGTATTTTGCAAGTAGCAAAACGAGGATAACTAGCACTAAATGGCAAGAGGTAGAATGAATTTAATGCAGACCGATGTGTTTGGTGTATGAGTGTATGTGCGACTGAGTTCCATCAAAAACCATGGAGTAGAAACGAACTGGTTTCGGCTATCGACGAGGAATAAGTGTGACTGGACCTGAAAATAAGACAGTTAATTTCACGAAGTTGAAAGGAACACAGACTGCATTGGAGACCGCTTAGTCGATCAGTTAGAATGACGAAAGGACAATTTTGGTTTCGTTCTAATTGTGCATTTGTGCGCTCACCTAATGTTAGGTGGTTTCATTAACTTTGTATAAAATGCTCTAGGACCACAAATGACAGAATCCTATTTGGAACATGTTAAGGGTTCATTCTCTTTGGTCTTATCTAGTTTACAGTTGTACTACTGGATTAAACTAACCACTTTGCATTGATATTCCAATATCCATATCTTACTTCAGCTTTCATTTAGTGAAAAACAGACACTGTTTTTGAAGGGGAATGACTGCCACTGAAAACGTCGAATAAGGGAGGAATTACCAATGGTGGGAGTTGTTCACGTGACCTCGTCCGAACGTCACGACCGCTTAGCCACTGCGGATTACCTTGCTTGCGAATAGGCCATTAAACGTCTCAACATGGTCGTAGTGGGTATCTCAGGGTCCCAGTCGTTCTGAGCGCCCTTCGAAATGTGCCCAAGTAATCTGCGTCTAATGTAGTCTCTGCTGCAGAATTTCTACCTACTGTCTTTCCGTGGCAAAGCCATCCCGGTTAAAATGTTGGGTACCGTCCACCGGGTTGACTGGCTTTTGGTAACCGTTCCAGATACGTTGGCTAAACCATGATTCCAAAGCAACCACGGACGGCGCATGAAGCATATGGTCGTATACTTAATGGTATCTGTGGAAGAGTGGTGTACTGGACACCCAGGATTTTAGCCCCATATGAAGGGTGTATGAACTGTGGGCTCAGTCACTGGTCCTAACTGGTTTGCCCGGCCCTCGGATCGTCCTACTGCCTTGTGGGTTGGGCCGTTTGGTCAAATGCTCAGTGTATGGCCCTTAAGTTGAAAATCTATTTTGATTTGGGCAACCGGATAGTGACAAACCGACAGAGGAATCATGGATACCGATGGACAGCGATGAAGTGGAGAGCAGACTAGAAGATCTAGTTTGCGTAGTGAACTCTGAACGTTATTATTCCTTCTGGTTTATATATATATATATAATATATATATATATATATAATATATATATATATATACAAGGCACCACCAAGGGACATTTATACTTGTCCTGGCGGGATTCACTAGCACTGCATCCTGCACTGAGACAGCGATCTTCAAAGGTGTTGAGTGACCGACCTGGAAAGTGCAGAAACAGAGAAAACCAGCGTGAGCCAAGTCTCAGTAAGCCTACCTGCCAGCATTGCCGAGAAAAACGAACGTCGAAAGGGGCCATAAATGTAAGTGGCGAAGCCTCAGGTTGCTTTTGCATGGGTAGGCATGCCTTTGGGAAGAACCACAGTAATCAGGCCCCTAATCGACACCCAAGAAGCCGAGCCCGTTAGGTAGACAGCACGATGTGTACCTGTTCAATACCGCTACGAATCGAGGACAATACTTTCGAGAATGTTGCGGGACGCAATGATTCGGGCCTCAAATTGCATGTGGGCCCCACCTACTGTTCTGGTCAAAAAGAATTCCGGGACCTGAGGTTGTGTATTAGCCACCACCGATTGATTGAGATGACCAGCAAAGACAGCTTTCCCTTTCCGAGCATTGGTGACACCAGCGAGTCTGGGTGGCTCCAGGTTTTCCATTACGCTCCATTTAACGCTGGAGTATTGGCCTTGGGAGATAAAGCCAGCTGACAAGGATAAGACTGTTCTGCTTTCCGACCACCATATATAGGTTTCAAACTATGCTTTTCGGAGTAGTCAACGCCCCGCAATGTTTCAATACCTAACAAGCGTAGGCCCCAGTGATCTGGTATCAGCGGCTTGTCTGGTCTATCTAGACGACATAATAATGCATGAGTGAATATTTGATGAACATCTAAATAATTTGAGAAAGGTAATCCAAGTGGTGAAAACTTTTGGACTAAAACTGAACCCGGTTAAATGGAAAGTACTGAATACTCCCAAACTGCTTTCCTGATAAACAAACTTATGGAAAAAACATGAAATTTGTGTGGACTCCAGCGTGTCAGTTGGCCTTCACCGAGCTTCACACGCAAGCAATGAACGCATCAATACTTCAGTATACCGATATCAACGCGGATGCTTGTATTTTCATCCTGGTCACTGATTCCAGTGAGACTGGAATCGGTAAGATGCTTCCACAAATGGATACCGAAATCCAAGAGCATATAATCGCCAAATCAGGTGGCTGCCTCAGCAAATCTGAGAGGAATTCTGCACAATCAGAAAGGAAAGGTTTGTCATGATCAATTAAGTCAACTACATTAACTTGTACATAGGCGGTTTACTGTCAAAACAAATCAGGTAGTTTGCTGGCAAGGGCAACGGCACGAATTTGATTTTGAATGTCAACACAGACCAGGGCGCAAGCACGATAATGTTGGTACTTTATCCCAAATGGCACAGTCGACACGGGGATTGTCCAACCTGTCACGTGGCCACGAGTATGTCTGAATCCGAGAGGTCGGAATGAGCAGTGACCCAATAAAATCACCCGGAGACTAGGCTGATCTGTGAGGCTATGAGGGCGGGTGGTCGGAAACCACGAAAGCGGTTATAGTTGGCCTTTGGTGGGAACGTTATTGTTTGCGGTCTCCATGGTCGCGATTGACACTCACCGATGTGATTTTATACTGTGAATGTGGAGAAAACTATGGCCTACGACTCTTCGTATCCCAGTCGACAGTAGGACGTGGTGAAACAGCTTACCCAACCTATGGATCATCCGGGCCAACATCAAATGGACCGTGTAGAGTTTCAATGATACTGGTGGCTTCATCAGTGGCGAGACGTGATACACCAATATAGTTGGTGCCACGAATGCATTCGTATCGAACCCCACGAGTTCACGACAAGGCCCCCTCTCCACTCCATAATCCGACCAAGCTGGCAGGGATGGGTATTTTGAGACCGCTACCGGAAACACCAAAAAACTCACTACATCTTGGTTAGGTTAGATTACCTTACTAAACTGTGAAAAACCATCGATCTACCATCTGTCTATTCTGCTATATTAGTTCAGGCAGGGTTTGACCATTGGGTAATTGATTGGGCGCCCGGGAAAAGCTACACTTTGTCGGGGGCTCTTATTTTGCGAATCCCGTCATGGTCTAATTGTGTCGGGTGTGCGAAATCAAGAAATCCAGGACAACTACCTACGAGACACAAGGAAGTGGGCAGACGGAGATGAATACTCATGCCCTGAAGGGACTCCTAAAAGCCTTCGTTATTGAAACAATAATCGGCGAATGGGACATGGTAATGGGGAAGTGCCTGGTTGCGTTTGGAGCCACAGTTTGCTGCAATCTGCAGTATATGTTTGCAGATCCATTCATGGCTCCGGATATTTTATCAACTGACTTCGCGTAGCAAATTAAGCGTCATGCGCAAAAAGCTCACCAGTTTATGCAGAGGTACCAGTCTAGTGCATATCACCACGACAAGGAATAATATGACAATGAAGTGGCGGAGGCCTCCAGTGCAACCTGCTGAGTGACCCTACTTACGTACGTCAATACCTCTGGCAAGAAGATCAGCACTGGAAGTGTTTTCAGACTCTATCTGCCGCGTCCTTCAGACGAATTCAGACAGCGTGCGGTCGATGGCTGTCCGTTTCAATCGGCCACACCTAGGAGAGAATCGCCGACATCAGACGACCATTTATGACGGAGAATCATGCCCCTTCACGGACGGCATCGACCCAGGGAGGAGTATAGTGTAGTGGAAATATTTATTCTCCAACCAACCACTTGCCAATGTAAATATGATTTCCATTCGTTGTTCCCTTTCTCTCTCTGTTTCCCTACTTATCCTGAGTGTCAATGAAATGCGGCTGAACGACTTAGAATTCACTGTCGACGACAATAGAAAGACTGTGAACACAGCCATCTTCTCACTAGAACTGTAGATGATGCTGACTGCGGTTGTACCATTATCATCTGCCAAATAATCCATGTCCTGTGACGTTTGTCTTCTTTCTGGAGCGGGTGAGCCCAGGTGTTGCGTCCGTGATTGACGGTCTAGTATTTGTTTTCCAAGTGCTCATCTCAATTCTATCTCGGTCCATTTCAGACCGCTTGCAGATCTACCAGGACTCTATGTCCTACTCTGACCGTCACAATACCAATCCCTAACAACCAAGAATCGCAAACGGATCTAATTAATCCATCCCAGCGGGTTCAGATTCGGCAGTCTAAATTCATTACGATGGTCTGTGCAAAATCTGTGCCGGAATTTTCCCGGTCGGACTGCCTTTTATGGCACAGTTTAACTAGTTGCAAGCTCTCTCACTCCCAGCCAGTTTTCTGTTCCGACAGAAATGCATAATTCTGACGTTGGTGTGAGCATTCCAACCATGATTTTGTGAATATGATCATATATACCGTACTATACTATACTATACATCGTTCTGAAAACAACCATGGTACCAAAAATGACAACATGCAAATGGAACTGCAAAAGGGGAAAAACAGATAGGAACAAATTCATAATAATAAACCATAACAAACCAGCTGTTTTTTGTCTTCAACGTACAACATGTGAGATGTTTGTTTGCTTTCGGATTGCTTTTAGGGCACAAGAATTCTACAGAGAGACCACACAGCATTCGAGCCATTGACGCCGGTTCTGAGCCATATCACTTAGCGTCACCAGCCAACAATAATACTGATCTCATGGGCCACAATCAGGAAAGAGGAAAGCACTAACCGAAGCCAAAGCCGAAGCTAACTTTATAATGCTTCTAGGCCAAGTCATAGCCTGGCCGTCACGTCGCTTTTTCCAGCATTGTCCAGCACGTGTAAAAAGAGCACGAAAAGGTAGAAGATGAGCAAGCATACGTAACATCTGTCCAAGCCACATGAGTCGACGTTGAGCGCTTACTTCAGTCAGAGGATAACTATCTGTATCCAACACAGGACGAGGCACCACGTCACTGCTAACCCAATGTTCCCACCGAACTTGAGCAATGCTTCGGAGACATCGGTGGTCGAACACAGAAAGTTGCCTGGCAACATCAACGCCGAAAGGCCAGGTCTCGCAACCATAAGGAAGAACACTACGAACTGAGGCATCGTATACTCTTCCTTTGAGGGAAGGCCAGAAATCATGGCGGCGCCACAAGTGTTGCCAGTTCGCGAAAGCTGCTCGGACTTCCGCAATTCGTGATGTGGCCTCCTTTCCAACACCTCCGACAGGTTTGGTCAGTCCCCCAATGTACTTAAAGCTATTGACTATCACCAACCGATCACCACAAAGAGTGATTGCAGGTACATGTTCCTGTCAGCCCTGAAGAAGTACCTTCCACTTTGAAGATGCAAAGCACATACTGTATCTAGAGACCTTGATCGCCAAGGGGTTCAACGTGCGTTGGACTGCCTGGAGACTGTTATACGGCAAGACGATATCATCGGTGCATTCTAAGTCAAAAACTGTTCCCTGAGAGGAGTTCAACTCCGTCGTCTAAAAGACCAGAAAAAGCGTTCTTCAGGAAATCCTCTAGGGTAAATTTGAAGAGAAGTGGAGATATAGATCAACCCTCCCGTACTCCTCTGGAGACTACGAAGGGAGGCGAAAGCTTTCCATAAGCCCTAACTCGACCTGAAGTATGACAGCACAACTGTTTGAGGACCTATACATACTTCTCGATACTCCGTTTTGCAACAAACGGTACCATGGTGCAGACCTATCACCAGAGCCAACCAGTGCGCGAGATCCGGCCTGTTCCTCACAAGCCTACTATTCACGCGTGTCGTACAAACTGCGCAGAATGACGGAATCAAGCAGCTTTGAGGCTACTGGGGTTGGGCTAACACCCCCTTTAGGCAGTTCAATCAATGCACGGGCCCTTTTTGAAGATTGGGACAACGATCGACTCCCTGCCTAAGGACAGGAATTTCTCGCAATGCCAGATCTTCGGAGACAACACCCAAATTTCCCTGTCCCGTTTCATTCCTCCATCTTTAAATAGATCTGGGGAAGGTCCATCGGAGCCCGGCTTTTTATGACGTCATAAGGCTTGGATTTCCTTGGGGATCTCCGCATCAGTAGGTGGATCTGTTGTAACAGGCCACCGGAATCTCGTCGGAATAGTTGTGGGAGGAGCTGACGTTGAGGTCCAGCTAACTTGTGCCTGCGAGTGTTCCACCCAGAGTACAAGACAATGCTGTCGGTTGTGGGTAGGCGAACCGTCAGCTTCATAAATTGTTTCGCTTACACCCAATGCTTTAGAACCAGTAGCTTAGATGATCTGAAACAGCTGGCAGGAAACTTTCATGGCAGCAGCATGACCCATCTCCAAAGCTCGTTGATAACGCCAGGTCTCGCTTCGATTGAGTTCACGTTTCGTTACAGGTCGTGTTTCATTATACTCGCTACCATTCGGAATGGCGTGCGTCAAGGAGGCGCAAAAACTGAGCAGAAATCCAGGGAGTTACAAGCTATGGGTCAGGCCACAACCCACCAAACCAACAGAATGCAAGGCATTCTTAATAAGCGATCGATGCTTGATGATGCTTTAAGATGGAGTAATCGCAGCTTGTCTTCCAGCGCACTTCAAAATGGTGGTAGACTAGTCATATCGGAGAGCTTGTCGCAATATAACTGACGCTACATGAACAGCCCAGTGCATACCAACATGTGATCGGAGTGGAGGGGAATGCTCCAGTACGACCGGCAGACTTGTAGGCATTCCCACCATCTGTAGCTAGTGGAGACCTGATCGATGTGGGACTACCGCTGATCCGAAGGGGGCCGACTCCAGGTGGCGTACTGGAGATTGAAACATCTGAAGCTCAAACCAGCGAAAAATAATTGATGGTTTGAACACGGTCATCAACTGTTTCCGGTTTTCAGAAAGACAGGATCGAGACCAAAAGGGCCTCTTGGATACATCTCACTTGAGGACAGCCGACCTAATCCAACATTCATGTCTCCTGTCAAAATCACGACGTCACCTCGCCTTGCTGTATGCAAAAGGTCATGCAAATTTTGACGGAAAGCCTCCTTGCCTGTATCTGGGCTGCAATCCGTACGCTGAGACAACAGATAACGACGGTTATTTACTATGTATGAACCTCCAAGTCTCGCTGTGCATAGCCCGCTGCCGACTGAGATCGAGTCAATTAGTGCAGCGAAGCCAGTAACACTAGAAGCCGCGGCCTTGGGGTCCCAGAAAGATGCAAATAAAACTTCACGGGAAAACTAGATGGGGATGCCAGTCGGATAGTAGAATTGGAGTCCTGAATGCGAGCCTCTTGGATACAACACAGGTCGATGCCTAGGATCTCCAGTCTACGAGCTAAACAGCCCTGTTGACCTATATGCATTATTATCCGCATATTAAATGTGGCTAGTCTGAAGGGGCCTCGATGACCAATAAGTGGATCAGCCAGTGAAAGCGGGTTAGGTGAAATTTGGATGCTCTATGAGGGAGAATTCGCGAGAATAGGAACCGGGACTTATTCCAGTGACACTACCACTTCTATGGCCGACTGCAGAATCCGACACATGAGAGAATCGGACAGGACGGGGATTAACACGAATCAGTAGGGGCACAAACGGTTGTGTACGCTGGAACGGCGCTGGTGTGAGCAAGAATCGTTCACACAAAAGTCAGCCATAATCATAGCTGTATGCGCTGTGAGCTGTTCTGTTACTCGGTGGTCCCGTCCGGAGTAGGCCTTTTTATTCAAGGATGAACCTCTATCCTTTGCGCAGCCAAGCCATTTCTGCCAGACAGCCGAATCATTCCAAACGAGCTGGTGGCCATTTGATCGGTTCATATGCCTCTACTGGAAAACTTTGTCGGGTCAGTTGAATACAACTGGCAACGGCCTTATTTGGTTGGTGGACTACACTGGTCAAGTCCCAATTCCAACGGTGGGCTCTTGAGGTAAATTGTAGGGAAATTGCTTGCCAGGCGAAAACCCACCACGAGCTCGTCAGTGCCGTTGCTTGTCCGCTGCCGCTTATTCGGTAAGCTTGGGCTTATCTTATTCACGGCTAACCACCTGGATGGTGGTCATTCCCTTATCAGCAACCCAAAGCCGCGCCCAGTGTCAGGCAGCTCTGAGGCTGAAATAATTCAGTATTTTACTTGTCCAATCGCCGTTGTCTAGAAATGCACGAATGTTTTGTTTACTCTGATGCAATTTTTGACAAATTCTGTGTGATTATTAGAATTATACTGTAAAATTTTACCTCACGATTATCCAGAATGGTGTGAATCGCAGCGCGGGTATTCCCAACCGTCTTTGATAACGCCGAACACATCTCAACAAAGTGCTGCCATTTTGCAGCAGCGATATTATTAAGTGTAGGCAAAAGTCTACACAATACAAATGTCGCTTTTGTCCGGAATGACACCTGATTTGTTAGATTTACTCCTTTCATTTTGAAGATACCCGTAAACGCATGTTCAATAAATCGTTTAACAATGCAAACGAAACGAATAAATAAATTTTCTGCTCATTCAAATGTGAATTCCACTAGAAAATATCGACTCACCTTTTTGAGCTCTTGGGAACTTCCCAAGGCAGTCAGCTGGGGATAACAGTGGCCAGTATAATGTTGGCCGGGTTTTCGTTTAACTGTCTACATTTTTTGTCTAGTTTCCTTACGGTCTTGCTAGCTGAACACAGCGCTCTGATGCCAAATATCTGAACACCGCTCGAGGTGACCCAGTCAGTGCATGTGCGCAGCCGGCAGCTATTATCTTTGGTCTTGGGCCTCGGCAACTTTGACCTGTGATCTTAAGCGATTATTCCTTGGCTTGCAGGGTTTCATTCCCTCAGTTATGTTTGACCAGTTTCGTTACCTACTATTGGTAGACCTCTGGACATTTATTTCCCCAATATTCAGGAGTCAACGTGCAAACACGCACAGAGCTTAACAAATCGGAATTCTAGAGTCTGACGTCAGTTCTCTAAATTCAACGTTTAAACTAGTGGGCTGGTTATACTAATCCTGGTTTGAATGAACACGCACCCATTCGGTGAAATAATTCGACATGTGATATCAACGTTCAAATTATAATTAAGAACCCATGGAAGCACTGTACAGCTGTTACATTCTTGTAGAGAATTATCAAAACTGTTACACAACGAACAAAGGGAAGTTGAGGACGTCTGTTCTAGTTTCATCTCATCGCGATGTCAAAATACCATAGGATCAGAGTACTTGCAGACGGCTTTAATTCGTAGGAATAAGGTGTATCGTTGATCGCCGGAATGAAATGGCCGGTCAGCGACATCCGAATTCAACCTTAGGCCATTCGAGTTTTCATTTGGACTGCCAGTGAAATACACCAATGTCTGTGATTGAATGTTGAAGCTTTCCACGACAGTTTTACGGTAACCCAATGCTACTGTAGAAATGTGTGGTCCAAATTTTCGTCTGGACACTTCCGGTCTAATTCCAGGCAAAAGTCCACTGTAAATGAGGAGACTCAAAAGGGTGCAGAATCAACCTATAGCTCAACGTGAAGAACGAATTCAGAATACCCTTGGCACCTTGTGTTGGCTGGGGCCAATCCCGGCCTCCAATAGGTGCACAGTCATATTTCCCTTATTCATAGAAAATGAACGCTGACCGAGAAAACCCCGTGACGTAACGTTTGTTGCACTTACTGTCAGCCGAAATCTACCGGCCCATTCAACTAAAGATGGGTTTGTCATTTGGAATGCAGAGTTGTGCAGTAAGATGTCTCAAATCACGAATCCTCAGCCTGGATGAATAAAGACCAAAAGCATTTCTTACCGGGTAGCATAATCTATTTTAATAATGCATGCTATATTTTCATTGCAATAATTCAAGTACATCGCTGTTGTTAACTGATCAATAATTCAAGCCACGAATACAGGTGTATATGCTTCCGAATGGCGTGTTAATCAAACGGATGTCCAGCTGGAAACATTGGTACCACAAGGAAGGGGCTTGCACTCGTGACCCAGTAGGGATAAAATAAACGCTAATGGCCATGTGCATTGAATGTGCCATCCCGGAGATTGCACATCACATTGTCCGTTGTATTTGGTCAGTTTGATAGTGGTCGAAAATCGGTTCTCATCTGGCTCATCACCACGCCTAACCTGTCAAAATCTTACGTGTTTCTATTTAGAAGAATAAAATTTACACATTCCAGGTCATCAGTTCCGTTCTATTTACTACAACCAGCCCTAGTGTGTTTCATAGTTGTATGTTTAGGACTAAGTACATCTTGTATCACCATTGAAATTCCATCAAAAAATTTCTTAAACATGACATTGTCTTGAAAACGTGTTAGAGGACAACCGAATACACGATTTCGGAACAAAAAGCTACCCAAAGATGTTGTTCTAAAATGAGATCATGTGAAACTTGGAGCGGATTTCTAATGACACAGCTCAGCGTCCACAACAAGGTAACCGTAGCCCCAAATTTGGTTCGCGAATTTGAAAAACAAACATCAGTTTCTTTTTTTAGCACAAAAAGCTAATAATTAAATCTGGCAAAATTCGACTGACTAGTTTGAGTAACACGAATCAGCAGGCTAAAATCAGCCTAAAGCAGACCGCGGGGGAAATAACGGGCGACCAGTAGGGATGAATTGGGCCAACTCTTTGTTGGGTAAGTGCAGGACTAGAATTGACTAGTGAGAATAAAAAACAAACGACCCTTTCATTTCCAGCCGAACAGGCTACGGCGTTTTGCTCTTTCGTCTGGTCCGTTACCTTAAGCGTGTCGGCTGTTTCACCCTCGATGAGGTTCAAACCCACATACGGAAAGCACGGTCTTAGAGACTTGCCCCGGGGAAATTACGCAAGGACTGACAACCAAGATTCCAGGCAAGACCGTTTTGTGTTAGTTGTAGGAGACTGTGTTTTCACGTCCAAAACTTTGTCATACTTGGGCTACCTGCAGATAAGTCATCTATCAGAAAGGTGCTAGCTGCCTGTGGCCATGCAAATCAGTGATAAATAGGTCCGACACCACGTGGCAAATTTCAATAAACCATTCAGAGCCTGCCCGGTAGCGTAGTTGCTAAGACGTTCGACTCAAATTCACTTGTCCCGGGTTCGCATCCCGGTTTGGGCGCCGTCCATATGCACTGCTGATAATTTCTAACAAGGATGAAAGAGCTGTACAGTGCTCCCATGGTTTCTTAATGGTTAGTTGAGCGACGATATCACGTGGTGAATTATTTCATGAAGATCGGTTTTCTGAATGGTGAATACCCGAAGCAATAAGGAAGAGGAAGAAAACGATCCTTTTTTCATCTTGGTGTAAACATTCCCTGAAAAATTAAGTATAAACAAAATTATTGTGAAATTACGATTCGGAATTTCTTCATCCTACTGAGACCACTCCATTCAACGAATGCTATCTATGATGGGGTGAAAAATGCATCGATCCTTGAATTCCTTAACCTATTCTTGTTCCTCATAGTAGAGATTTCCCGTCATCAGGGTACATCTGAGCCTTAGGCTACTTTAACAGTCCAGGTCCATAATGAAATAAACGCATGCTTCTGAACAACGAGTATCGCGAACCAGCAAAACACGTGTGAATTGGGTGATCTAGTCTTGTGATTTCGCAGTCTGATTTGAATTTCCTCAATAAACATGATTTCATCGAGGAAATATGTGTTCATCCTATCCCGGGGCAAGGCTATAAAAAAACCCAGCCCCAGACTGCTGGATAAAGTTTAATGGCTGGTAAACTAGGACTAGAGGTCGCTAAAGTGTAAACGTTGGCCCTAAACGACGGAACCACTCACAAAAATGCAAGAAAATCTACAAAGGCAGGAAGACTGGGCATCGGTTTAGATCCCATGCACAAGTTGTTCAGTTGCTTTGCGAAATTCCAGAAAATGGGATTTTAAAGGCATTGAAGATGACACTACCAACCAAAGCTTATTTGAAATAAGTTTTTTTGAAGCCTACGATTATCTAATACTTCCAGAAGGTGCATGCGTGAGAAGCAAGCCATTTTCCGACTTTTCCGGGGTTGTGTCGACCAAATAGTTAATATTCCGACTTAGAACATGCGGACGAGGTTGTGATTCTGGGTTAAAATACAAGTCATAGGCTATTATCGAACCTCCGAGCAATGGGGTTTGGGATGCACTTTGCACGTCCGAGGCGTAAGATGCTGTTGCAGGACTGGAGTGGCTCAAAGCCGAACATTTATTCAGACAGTGAATGGATTGGGTGAGATGGATAGATCTAATTGCCTGGGTGCTTGTAACTCAAATGGTAGTCGTATCAAATGAATTGTTTTCGCGCGTACACAAGGTTAGATTGGGATTCACTAATTTGAAGAATATGTGACTTCGGCGTAACATCCTTTTATCGATCAGGGATCTTAATATGCATCTCAGGAACGTGGTCGTTGGGGGTAAATTTTCAAAGATTTTCTTTGCCTAAGCACCACTGTTTGCGCAGTACCGGTGAAACATGGTGGGCAAATTTTTTGAGTAACTCAGAGGTTAGGCCCAGACTTCAATCTTCCCAACACGTATTGAATCAAAAATGGCTAAGGTGGTTAGGGCTTTTTCCGCTTGTCCATATGGCCGGCGGTGACCAAACGGATAAGGTCGTGCCGTTTGGAAGTGAAGGTCGCGAGTTCGAATCCTCCCACTGTCGGTCAACTTCCCCATTTGGCAGCCTCCTACTGGACGCGATCCCTTTGCTGAAAACTGATGTGCATTGTTGTCTCATTAATAAAGGAAGTAAAAGATAAAAGATGAAAGTTAAAATGTGCCCCGTTGTATGCTGTTCAATGTGGCAGATAGTGGTTGTAGGATGGGTCGAGATGGTACGTTGTTGAAATGCGAGAAAAGTAAGAAGGCTTTAACCATTAGATTGACCCGTGATCCCGCAAACAACGATTAGAAACAATGAATGAAATGGCTCAATGCGGCCGTCAGTGGCGTTCTCTCATTCCAAATCCTTTTTTTCTTCCCTAGATTTGTTCAACCCACTATTTGGCGGTTGAACTTTCACCATTTGTTGCTCTCGCATTCTCGTTGGAATAGATGGTCTTGTTTGGTAGCAATAAAGTACTTGGAGCGAAACGTCCCAGTGATCTGGTTATAACATTCACTGTCCAAATAAGTTGGAATCAAACAGAACAATGGTCGCCCTTCTCGATAAAATCCAAAAGCTTTTATTCAACTCAAATTCAGAGATTTGGGCGAGAAGTGATGGTAATCCACGTATGCCTTGCGTGACGCCCGCAACGCGAGCCTCAGTGTCAGGAGCAAACTCCTTCCTAATAAACAGCATAATATGAGGAGCAATCAATTAAGACCGCATCTTGCATAATTCACAATAATAAGTTAATAATGACACAAATCAAAACACTTCGTAGTATCATAGATTTTCCGGAAAAAAAAACGATTACTTTCGGAAAATATTTTTTCCACTAGCTGATTTGATGTCCGATGTCGAATTTGACATTCTTTTAGTTGCCTTTGTTTTATCGGAAACGAGATCTATACAGTCCCTCTGGCGCAGTAACTTTGGGAGTTTTGCTTTTGAATCTCACTTAACACAGCTGATTTTGCTGTAGTTTGCTCACATGCTTATTGCCGTATCGAAACCACCGCACTTACAATGTTTTTTGCATATGGTCAATGACTAAGGTCTTCTCCATTCTACCGAATGAACGGGCTTCGACAACTTCGACTTCACAAACCAAGAGGAGATGTCCATAAGTCGTATACCGTACGTCTCCATTAACTGTGTTCTTGTTTTCAGCTCACTTATAAGACAGTAAAGGAAGGAAAACTCCATCTGTTAACATTGTGGCCTCTGTTCAGTAAACCAGCTCATCAACCCGAGTGTGGCATGTTCAGCCACAGATAGACCATATGTCAGTTCCGGTGCAATTTCTTGCAGAAATAACTTTACATCGGACTCGTACTTTACCTTTTTAAAATCCAGAACTTCATGCTCAATTTATCCGGCTTAGCTGACATCGGAGTAGCAAATTGGTCTTATTTTTGACTTCATAATCCGCTAGTCGATTTCCAAGGAATGGTTGGGTCTGCACATGTTTTCGAATTCTTCAATGGAGTTCTCAAGACATTTTCCGTGCGAATGATTCAACGATACAAGCATCGTGACTAGCTGAGGCATATGCGGTCATGGTAGCCACCGTCACTGTCTGCAGTCTAAATCTCGTACTTTGGACCTTCCTTCTTCACATCCCGGTAATTTTTCTCCTCCGAGAACTTCTGTTCGTCCGCGAAAAAGCTGTCACGGAGATTGGCTGGCTCGCTGACCCTAATCGTAAACCACACAACCAAATAATTGTTCTATAAACTATCAGCACTAATGCTCGTTCTTTGCTTGGGAAAATGGCTGACTAGTCGTACATACTGGATTCATATGGTTACGGTAATGATGTGCTTCGTAAGAATACAAGAATGCCGGTCGACTACTGACATGGACGGTTCTGTCGTGTCCATTGGTGGGTTCGATTGTTTTCGACTAGATAGAGAGCAGTGTAAAAACTCCAGCTGCCTAGAAGCAATCACATGTCAATTCCTCGCAGCGTGGCAAGTCGAAGGTTATCTTTTCCTGCTCGTGTAACACGGAAGACTACTTAGTTTCCTGTTGTCATCATAGGACTAGTAATTTTAGTAGCACTATTATCAGTAGTACTTACGTCGCACCTTTTGGTTCTCAGTTTGAAATTAGTCCTTTTCATCCATTTCATCATTCCTGTTATTGATGTCAGTCTTCTGAGTGAAGGAGATTTAAGCCCTGTCTGTTCATCCCAACTAATTCTATTCTCCCGCGTACTCATGAAACCGCAAGCCTTGACAAGGCCCCTACTACCCAACTGAATGTTGCTTTGGCAATAGATTGCGATTTCACGGAATTATTCATCACCCGATATCAATGCTCAACTGATCATTAGGAAAGCACGGATTTTAGTAACCATGAGCGGTGCATATCGATCACGCCAGAGCAGGAAAGCCTACTTGGCACGAACGATTGTGAGTCGAACGTCCTAACTAATACCATACCGGGCAGGCTGTCAATGGTTTGTTGAGCTTCACCACTTGATGGTGTTGGACCTATCCGTGACTGATTTGCACAGCAGTCGACTCCTACTAATAGTCAAATCAACAGATCTATTGCTCCCTTTTAGTATTTTCCTGGATTAAAATGGACGATCACGTGAATATGAAACGGATTGTTGAAATTACACGATGGTCAAACATTTCCTTTTCGTTTTGTTGTTTCTACTGTCGACAGAAAAACGTGCAGTTTCGGGAAGGCGGTCACGGACAATGAAAGCCTGCTGAAATACGGAGTAGACCAATGGCAGAGACTGGAACATGTGGCAATCAAACTGAGACGCCACTATGCTGACCGCTCGAATACTGACGATCACCTGTTATTCCGTATTCATTGTCTACTTTGGTAACCAGCGTTTTTACTCACGCGATCAGTTTAATCAACAAAACGCATCAGCTAGACGCGCATCACAAGCAATGCGTACTTGAGTCCTGCGATCTGATATCAATTTAAGGTTACTTACACTGGAATAACAGCCAGTATTTTTAGATTTCTGCAATATCTATGCTGGAAATGGTGCGGTTAACGGTGATCGACCATAACAATGCACGGACAAGAATCATCTGCTGATACCGGGATGGCTCCAGCCGCAGACTGTCTAACTAAAATGCCGATAACTGGTAATCTTGACAGAGTTTATTAACAAGACTTTCCCATTTTCATTAATTAGACCACACCACTGGAGACATCTTTGGGCCAATGACTGGCTCAGAATGATGGCTTTTCATTTTCGTAGGTCTTCACTGTTCTAATCACCTGGCCGTAGTTTCAGACCACACCACAGCTGTCCCCGACTACGTCACGTGACTCGCTAAAATTACTTGCGGTTTAATCAGTGATAAATTGTGGAGCTTAAAAGGTGTGTTTTCAATGTCCACAACGACTTGAACTTACCACATGTATTGAGGCACCGATTTGTTAGGATAATTCTTCGAAACTTAATTGCATAATTAGCAGTTACACAGTTTACATTAACTATCACGTCTTCTGGAGCAAAGCCTTTGCTAACGAAAGAAACATCCCCACTGCTGATTTGATGTTTCTACAAGACTCATAAGAACGTTCAGGATTGGTAGTCCGTAATTCCGAGATTGATACTCGATTGGAAGGAACTATCCTTTTCTAACCGTCTCATCTACCTCAGCAGCTGTGGAACGAAGGGCGATAGTAGACGCATATACAGCGTTGGAGCAATATACGCTCGACTGACGCACCTGTGGTGTCAACCTGATATCTGACTGAAGTTGTGGAGTCTTGTGTATTGTCCGGCGGTGTAATCTGTGCTGTTATATGCTTGCAAGGAATGGAGTTTTCTCGCTAGAGATGTTCGACGCTCGGAGTTTTTTCACTATCTGCTTTTGAGTGTTGTAGCTAGGTTTGGATCGAGCGGCCACCTGAGCAGTGACACGATTAGGAATCTTGTATTGAATACCGGTTCAGAGAATGCTCTATTATAGCGCATTCAGTTTAGTACAATTTGTTGGTTAGTCTAAATATTACGTACGGTAGACACGCTTAGTGTACGGTGACCTGTTTTCCGTTCTTCTTACAGATTGGAGGAAGTCTCTCGGAGGTCAACGTATGATGCGACATCCAGAAGTGAGAAAATGTACAGCGAACTTCGCCAAATTAGATGTCTGATATCTTTGTGGTTGCAGTCTAAAGCAGTTCTCAATCGGCTGACTGTAGACACCAATAGATGTGGCAACGAACCGTGAACAGTAGCCATTGTCATTTTCAGTCGAAGCAGAATGGTTGGAACAGTGTCCTGTGTTGGCTACTAAGCCATTTTTTTCTTTTTCCAGTTTTTGGTCCACTTCAAGTCCACCTTGTATATTCATTTATCAAATCTCACTTTGTACCTCGATCAGGGCAGGGTTGCACGCTACTAGGGCATCCTTGGGTTGCAGATAAGGAATGACTAACATTCAGGTGGTTAGGCATGAATAAAGTGAGCTCAAGGTCACCGAATAAGCGGCCGTTCACAATCTGTGTCAGTGTCAGTGACATGGTGTGTTTTTTCTTGGAAAATCTTCTACCAGAAAAATACCACAAGGACCGGTCGGCGGCATTGTGAAGTGGCGATTGGTACCTGTCAACTAAATGAGGCCATTGTCCCCTATCATGTTATACGGACCCGGCAAGGCTTTTCAGAACAGGTGTATGAACCGAACCGGAATGACCGTGGGGCTTTGCATATCGCACTTGGTTTCTCAAAGGGTGGAGCTGCATCCTGGACCAAAAGGGACGTATTGTAGAGAGGGTGACCGAGTAGTACAGTCGTTCAGTACGCATGTAGCCATGAATATGACTGAACTACATATGGATGTTCTGCACTTTTTTCACATTCTCAAGAACGATCCTCCACCAAAAACAACAGCTCATTTCTCTGGGTCCTCATATTACCCCCTTCCCACTCAAGATTATCACACTCATCCACAACTGCAGTCAGTGATATCAGTCCCAGTCTCACCAGATGTTCTGGCCTTACTCTCTCGTCTTCTCTCTCAGACAGAGTACGAATCTGGCCGAATCCGCTTCTGTCGGCTAAGGTAATTCTTCGCTCTCGACGCCATTTCAAACTGGTCAAATACAATGAGCTAAAACTGATACATACAGGAAAACAGGCCGGATCAGCTCGTAAACTGTAGATTCTAGCCACTGATGTGTATCGCGTCCAATAAACTCACATTCAAGACTCTAGCTATATCATTCGACTTAGATCTCCATCCAGTCGGTGGACCCTGAGGCTGCAGCTGCTGGTTCAGCTTGAGTTGGAGTGGCTCTCAGTGAGAGGGCTAAGGCTGCACAGTCCTTGTCGACAGCCGAGTATGAGCAGTCTGACAGAGGCTCGTGGAAAATAAACAGCGGTCGCTCTTATAGATGTTGTTTCTTTGTTGTCGCCGTGCAAGCGTCTGCAGACTGCGGGTCAAATGCGGTCAGGGACACTTTCCATCAATAGCTGCACGAACTCCTAAGTATAGCGAGGAGGAGTGAAATCGTAAGCTAACAGTAGGCACGAACGCCCCGTCATTTCGGCTTAGGCACATTTATGAGACCATATTGTTATCAATTCACGCCGTTGAGGAAACGTGGGACGGTTATTGGCCCTGTGTTGAGTAAGCCGTGAACCTAAATCAACCACATTGATATTAGCCATAAGTGGTGCGGCTGTCTGTAAGACACCCGATAGTACTGCAGCACTTCCATCGACTACGATCGCGAATTAGTATACACCAAACTGTCTATATGTTCCAGTTGGCGCTACCAACGCAAGTTGCAATATTGGCTGGATTCCGATAAGCACTCTGCCCAGACTCGCCCGTCAGTCTTTCGAAGTACGTTGGCTGAAAAACTTGAATTGCCTCACCTATGAACATAAATGACTACTGGCCCCTCATCAAAAACAAATTGCGTTCTGCTGGTTTCGTGAGTTGTGGCCCGATCATCGTATCGTGACTCCCCGGATTTCTGCCGAGTCTCTGCACATAACTGGAACAAGCCAGCCCATCCCGGATTGTGACCCACATAAAGAAGCACAGCTCAAGACGAGACATGAACTCAACACAATCTCGCGTAGGAATGGCGAGATCTGGTGATCCCAATGTGCTTCCATGAGAGATTCCCGCCAGCTGTTTCACCTCATCGGAGCCAGCGATAGGAAATCATTGAGTGCGGGCAAAAACCTTGTGCATTTTACGGTTTGCTTATCCACAATCAGCAGTGACGTTTTGTATGCTGAGTGGAGTACTTCGAAGCACAATTTGGCTGATCTCCATCGTCAGCCTTTCCGGCCATCGGCCCGTGGACTGCTACAACAAATCAAGGTTTTCCGGTAGAGATCCGCGAGGAAATCTAAGGCTTAGGAATTCACAAATCACCACGGATTTTCTCCAGGTCTATTTAATGGTAGGGTAAAGAAGCTAAGAAAACTTTTAGTTTTGTTTCCCCTTGAGTGTGGTTATTTCAGAAAAACTCTTCATTTACCCCATTTTAAGATGAGCTCACAGAAAGGCTGAGGTAATCATAAGGAATATCGGCCCAATCGAGATATCGTCAAAGCTGCAAGCGCCCATCATTCTTTGCAGGTTGCACTATAAGCGAGTAGAATTAACTTGAGAGGAACAGGCTGAGTTTCCCACTGATCTTGGACACATCGATCAAATTTTCATCCTCCGACGGTTGTTGGAGTACCGTTTTACTTTCCATAAGCCGTTGGTGGGTCTGCATTATGTCGCTGTTTGTTAAGGGATGGAGAACCTGAAAACTGTGTCAACCCTTAAAAACCTGTATCGTTATAACTCATGTTAGGTTATGGCTTTTGATTGGCTTTCGTCACCCTTCGTCATCCCCAGCTGAGTGCAGCAAGTATGATCTCTATCCTCATTTATTTTCAACTCAGTCATAGATGTTGTTCTGTAGAAAGTCCTATATGGCTTACTGGACGGTGGAGCTGAACCCCTTCCAGGGACAAGAAATTTGCCTTAAAAATTCAGATGAAATTGCCGTGGTGAGTGACGATACAATTCAAAATGCGTTAGATCGCTCGGTGATTGGGGTTTTCAGACGAGGTATGTTTAACATCTTCAAAGTGCAAGGTGCTTTTCCAAAACTGGCTCGGGCCTATGACTGCAGTTACCTTTTGTGGTAACCAGTTGGAGATAATCAATAGCTTCAAGTATCTCGGTGACACCTTTGGCATCACCATGTCATCCAGCTTTTTATCAAAGGAAATGTGCACAATGACCCGCTTCGCAGTGCTCTGCTTTACGACAGTATAGTACGAGGCAGTTGAGTTTGGTTTCGGTATCAGTTGGTGCTTCCCGGTTTCCAGATTTAGGCCCACGAAATTAGGACTGCCTATGCAGGAAAATGCTGATATTTGTGGCTTCGAAGCGTAGTCAGTGGTGTGGATGCTGTATAGCATGTTTGTAGCACTCGTGACCTGTAAAAGCACCGAAAACAGCAACAAATCTATATATCTCAGTTCACTTGTCCATTTCGCGTTGGCACCACGGTTGTCTTCAAGCCGGTGCATATATAACACCGGCTTGTTAAGATGACGTAATGTTTATCAATCTCGACCTGCCGATTGAACGAGTTATTCGAGTGGAGGGCTTCGAGAATCAGACGTTCACCCTTTCTGTTTGCCCGGCTGACTACCTTTGCGTTGTTGATGTTGACCTTATGGCCTGTTTGTACGCAGTGGTCCCATATCTGTTAGTGTTGGCCAGCGCATCGTAGGGCTATGTTCGCATAAGCGTGTGCCTAATTGTTTGCCTGTCTCACCGACATACTGATTATCACACCAGAGGCATAGAATGACATAAACTACCCCTGACTGGTCGTGCTGGTCGATACGATTTTTTCCGTTGAATAGAATAGATCTCAGGGTGCCGGTCGGTTTGTGAGCGATTGTGATATCTAGTGGACGCAGGATGCGTTCGACCGCTTCGGATACTCCCCGTATGTATGGAAGTACCACGATCGATCTGGTTCTCTTAGTGTTTGCCCTCTGCTTCCTGCGAATACAAGCGTTGATGAAAGACTTTGGATATCCATTGACCGCAAATAACGTGAACAACCTAGATCGCTCTTGTTTCCGTAAGTGCTGTGTACTGCAGTGTGTCGGCTCGATGGAACAGGGTACGCACACAGCTCTTTAGGTGGCAGGTTGGATGGTTGCTTTTGAAATTGAGTATGCGGCCCGTCGTCGTCGGTTTTCTGTAGACGGTTGTCTCTATGCTCCCGTTTGGTTGCCTCATAATTAGTACGTCGAGAAACGGTAGAGTCGAGTCTTTTTCCTCCTCCTTGGTGAATTTGATGCTGGGCACTATCGCGTTTAGGTGTTGATGAAATTGGTCCATTTCTGTTTTTTCTAACACAACAAATGTATCATCAACATATCTGATCCATAAGCGTGGGCGGTTTGTTTCGAATGCCTTTGTCTCGAATTGTTTCATGATTGCATCTGCTAGCAAGCCTGATAGTGGTGATCTCATGGGTGTTCCTTTTATTTGTTTATGTATTGTCCCATCGAACTGTAGGTATGTCTTCACGCCCAATTCTATCAAATTCATGGTATCACCCGTAGACTTCGCTGTTCTGTCTGACAAGTTGGAGTCCTTCTCCATAATCCAGTGGATGCTGTCTAATACCATTTGCCTTGGAATATTTGTAAACAGTGATGTGACATCGAATGAGACCATAGCTTCGTTTGCTTCTAACTTGAGGTCTTTGATTTGTTCCAGGAATGTGCCAGAACTCTTCGTGTCGTTTTGGTCCTGTGGTAGGCATGGGCGTAGGAGACGGAAAAGGTATCTGGTTAGCTGATAGTTTGGTGCTGTTGTCGTTGCGACAATGGATCTAAGCGGCACCCCCTGGTTTATGGACTTTAGGAAGTTCATATATCCTAGGGACAGTCCCTCTGCAGGCTTTATTTGGTTTTCTTGTTTTTTCTCTGAGAATTCAGTTTTCTGTTGATCTTGGCTTTAAGTTCTTTGACTGGATTTAATGTCACTGGCTGGTAGATTTCGTTATCATCCAGTAATACTTCCATCTTCGCTTGGTACTCGGTGTTGTCGAGCGCTGACTGCTATTGCGTTACCCTCGTCTCCTGAGAATATGACTGTTTCTCGATTTTTTGGAGTGCTATTGCAGCTTTGATTTCATTTTCAGGTAGGTGATACTTTCACCTAGGATATGCGAGTTGTTGACAGACTTTTGCCTGTATGTCTTGGCTGGTCTCCTCCGTTAGTGCGTGCTTCCGAGGTGCCCATTCAACGAAAGCAATGAACTTGGGCTATGTGCCGTAGATGTGACTTTCAGTAGCATGGACTTTTGCTTGGTAGTAGCGGGTGGTTCGAGTAAGTGTAGATTGGTTCGACATATTAAGGTTTCGCTTGACTGAGTGTGACGTATTTCTTGGTGAGTTTGCCTCTGACCTTTGAATGGTTTGTGTTCGATGTGATTTCGATAACCGTTTTTATTCTTCCAGTCAAGCTAACTTCCAATGTGTTTGAAGTGGCCCGTTCGAATCGATTTTGACGGTTTTCGTATGCGGATTTCCTGCGATGTGCGCATCGTTGATCAGCTCAAGATTCATTTGTTTGCAGCATGAATATGTGATCATCAGTGGGTTGCAGCTAATACTTTTCGGAAAAGTGTTGTTCCTGAGGCAATGATATAAGAAGAACAGTTGCTCACGGACGCAACGGAACACCTGCAATAGTTTTCCCATTTTCTTACGCAGTTGAGCACACGGCGTCCAAACGTTTTATTGATCAGTGAAAATATCTGCAACTCAGGTTACATATTTTAGAAGTCAGAAGGCGTATATACATATATATATATATATAGAGAGTGTGTGTGTGGGGGGGGATGAGCAACTGTTCTTCCTACATACAATCACTCACTCACGTTTGACAACGAGTCCTAGTTTGGATCGAAACGGCACGATAAACATTAACTAAGTGAACGCCTTCTCAACTCTAATATATGAATATAAATATATATATATATCCTAGAAGAATAAGTTCCAAGATCGTGTTTATATATCCACATTCTCTCGGTGTCCGGTTCTTTCACGGTGGTTTTTTCATGTGACATTTTATACACACCCAACAGATTCCCAAATAAATTGTACATGCAGACCACAACCTTTTTCTTTTCCGTTGACCACTGCTCTTTTTTGCTCATGCCAACGGAAATTCGTATTTTGTTTTCGATTTCCCATATGTAAATAAACACATTTGTCTTATGTCATTATTCTTTTGGAACGATAAAATTTACGGTCAAATGTTTCCAATCTACAGGGTGAATGCATTACTTTGGCAAAATCTATCCCGTATTGATGAAATTTGTTCAGTTTCGATCAAGTATTGAGCAAACGATTAACAAAATGTATCATTGGAACAGAGTGGTAATCGATCTACTATGTAACAATTCCCGCTCACTTCCACGGTTCGGAGCAGAGATGATTTGTATCCGAGTTAGTCAAGACGACATTCGCAGCATGTTTAATGCCACACAGTTTCAGATTGGAGCTGGCGAAGTTCAGAACTAATGAAACTGTTCGTGTCATTATTATTAGTATATCGAGACAGTGCTCGTTCAGAGGGTGGAAATGTTCAAATCTACAAACTAGGAAACTGAAAACCTCGTGGGTCGGTGATCGCTAAGTGAGAAGATCGAGATGACAAATTTGCCAACTGGTAACACTGAGTCTCGCATCACAATTTTAGTGATCCTGTCACAAAAAAATAATTTTCTTTTATATTGTTTCCAGAATCTCAGCAAATCTTGTTTCCTGACAGTAACAACCACTTGGGTATTTTGTGTTCGGCAATGCCACTGATTCATAGTTTTTTTCTCTTTTGAAATGTACCTGTCTGGCATTAGATGCTGCTTCAAATCATCAGTAGTGCCTACATTCCACCAAGAAAGTATAATTATCTGTTTGTGTGCTACTCGAGATTAAATTCAGACGTTAACCACGAGAACATTTGGCATAATGCTATTTCGGAATGTGTCATTTCTCACAGAAAGCGGAACACAATGCAACATAGCGAAGTCGAAAATATGGAAAATTCGAGTGACTGCAATGTCGATAGAGCAAGAAAAAATAAGGTCTGATAAGATGAGAACAAAACGTTGTCCACACTAGTTCACAGTTGAAAAACCTGTTCATGATCAGATAATATCGGTGTTAATCGAAACAGTCTGTTTAATTATTAGGTTTTTGGGAAATTCTCGAAGTAGTAATCGTGAAACCGTTCGTGTGTTTATCCATCCCCATGGGGAACATACTACTGAAAACAAAATCCATACTTTCAGAATTTGCCTTCTATTTCTCATTATTAGTCATCCCCGACCGGCAAAAAGCTTTTGACGAATCACCTTTTGGTTCTTAAATAAACTTAACATCCGAATGAGATTCTATGGTCGCATTTTCCCTCTTAGGAAACGGTATATCGGTGTAATATGAAAACTAAAGGTTGTTGGGCAATGTATAGTCATAGCTATTGTTCAATTCCGAACCAGCTACAACGTTACTCTTTCCCAGGGAGATGCGTTTCTTCCGACGAAATACTGAACGAGATTTGGGTTCGTAGACTCTCTTGAATTGAACGTCACAACACAGGCGAGGAGTTCCGAATCGAGTGAAACAATGTGGAATTGCAACTTTGCAAAATCAGCCGAGTACTTGGTAGCTGTGTTAGTGGTAACGATGGGAATGTCAACATACCCCATCGAAGTGCCAGTATTTTTTTTTACTTTTGTCGGGTTCCGTGTTGTCGAGATAGGATACAACTGATTTAGCATTGACAAGACATGAACGAGTTCGGACAACGGATTTGTTCAAACTCTCCAGCTGTCGATGACACACTTGTGGATTCATTGTTTAGTTATTTGAAAGAAGCTGAAAAACGATCTCCATTAAAGTTCCGCCATACTGAGGGGGCAATCTTCCTCAGATGACTTTTTATTGATAACTGCTTTGAGACGAATTATCGTTGGAGGAACCAAGATCGTTTGCACACTGCAAGATTTCGAACTATCCACTTGTCACCGTTAACTACTGACCGCGTTAACAACGGATTGTCTTCGAAGCGTTTCTGCACACAGTTAAATGAACTCCTTCGATTTCATGAAGAACGGAACCATCCATGCGGCTTACGTATCCTAGCTTCTTCAAGTGGTCGCAACCGGTTGAAAGCTGCCGGGTGTTTAGTGTCGCCACAATCCTTCGTGCCACGTAATGTTGGTTTGATTCAATTAATACCTACATTTTGTCATTATCAAACTCCGTCATCCACCTTGGCTGAGTAGTGTGATTCAGATCAAAGTCAAAAACACCAGACTGTCGTGGACCACCCTTAGGATTGTCCTTTCTTGTACAGGAACTGGTCATCACAACAGTCTGCGTAGTTTTTCACGAGTTCCACATGCTGCCCCTCCCTCAGTTGTAAAAGCAAAACAATACGACGTGGCAAGTGTACAGTTTTTTATTAATCATTTGCACTTGGTTGCTAATTCGGGGGGAAAAAATACAAAAGTGACCATTTTTTCTCGAGATGAAGTGACAGCAGTAGTTAGGATGTGGATAGTTGTAGTATTTCCAAAAAAGAATTAATGATTCACCGGCTGGTACAAAACTGCTTCACAATATTCTCGATTAGATAATAGGTAGCGCATTCTTATTTGTACCAGCTTTTTGGAGTGTGACGCGCTAACTATTTCGGTCCTGTTCACCAGCAACATTTTGTGACGATATTTTTGGGACTCCCGGGGATCCCGATTCGAATTTAATCCATCACCAAAGGGGCTTAAACGATTGTTATCGGCTATCACAAACAATGGGAAAAGCCATGGGAACACCAGTTGTTGATTTTATTTCTTTTGTAAACCAGTGTTACGCACAAGTTGTGCAATACATTTCAAAACAAGATATGACCAATCGTGGCTCTGAACACAATAGTTGAAACCGAGGATCCCCCTAGAATGAAATGAGTAAATCCATTTTGTCGGCTGAAAACCAAGGATTGATCACTGATACCGGGAAAAACGAGAACGTCAAGAAGAAGAGTAGCAACTGGACGAAACGACCTTCCACTTACTGCTTGGTATCGAACCAGCTTCGAAATTGTAAAAGATAACCATGAGAACTTTGAAGAATGCGCAAAGGATTCTTAAGTGGAACAACGGAGATGAAAAGCTGAAGTATTGAAAAACCTGTAGTTAGACAAATTGGCACAATAGTGCGGAAAAAAGTCATTCCATGCGAACCAACCGCTTTCACACAGAGCAATGGGAAATCCAGTTATTTCAAACTAATTTAATCATATCTGAATTTTCCTTGTGGATAAAAGCCCAACACATCTGACAAAGTCAATGACGTCAGTGCAGTGATCTAACGGGTACAAACAAGATCAATCAAACCTACACAACCCGATATTGCCAAAGATGCGACTGAACCGCACAACAAGCCACGGGCTCGTATGAAACAACTCTGGTACCTTCCAGTTTGCACTTGATCATGAAAAGTCTAAATGTCCACCGTTGAACAAAAATGACACCGCTTCGTACCCTATTCTCGCTGCTCCCTGCAATTATTTATGCAGCTTCTGGAGCTCAATATTTAATATCATCTCCGGAGAGCTACGCGTTTCATGTCCCATCGGACTCTACATGGCCATCGAGGAAGTGCTGCTTCCTTTTCAAAATTCCGTCTGTCAAACCCTTGTAGACGAAAAATAAAGGTCTCGGGAGTGAGTACATTTTATTAGCTTTAACACAACAGCCCGGTGTACAATTACAATCCCTGCGACATTACATTCGCCCGGGAGAAGACAGTTAAAAATGCAGGGGTCTCGTGTAAGCCACTTTCATCCGGGTGATCACCTCCTCAGCTTTCAACGGAACGGTTCTCCCTACCACTTGCTTTCAACCACCCAAAAAGAGCCTATTAAACTGGTATTCTGAGAGCGGTCACACGCCATGACATCTCAACCGCATCATGATGTAAACTCTTTGGACCGAGTCTGTGAAGGAGTCCCATGCGTGTTAAGCTACAAGATTGAAAATGAAAATGTCAGTGAACATGTCTTCTTGCACATATGCTATGTACATTCTGTAGGGTCTCCTCACCCTCCTGGATATATTTTGCGGCCATGGAAGCCCAAAAGAAAACAAAAAAATGCTATCACAAAAAATCATAGCTTGACTGGTTATCATCACTAATGCACAAAAAGATAAAAACCGATGGAACACCAGTGAACTGAAACGAAGTTAACAATTAGGAAAGTTGCAATTGGGAAACTCAAGGAGAGAAGACGATCGAAAGTTTGAATGGCCGAGAGAACACACAAACTGGCGAGTACAGCACACGAATTCCCAACTTTCAGATAGTAGTGAATACCGCAAAATACAACGAGTGGTCTCACGCTTCACTGGCTTCAACCGTCAAAAGTACCAGACAGCTAATAAATTAAGGAATGTCAAGAACTGCTGATTCTAGTAAACTATGCTTCCTCATTTCCAGCGCCTGGAAATAGACATTAAGAACGAGGAAAACTTATAAACAAAAAAATTGAGGAAATTAACTGCTGAGATGAGTATTGCAATCAACTACTCAGTCGGTCTACCACCCACCCGACAAACCAGTCATCATCAATTCCAAACCAAATGTTAGTGTCCAAGTATCGCGGATATCACTAGCATAATCGCGATCTGAAAGAGAAGGCAGCCGATGAAGTTAACATCATCCCGGAAGTATTAAATATCTGCTTATCGCCACTCATTTATAGGTTGCGCCTTTCTTTTGATTCCGTCTGGCAAAATGAAACATTCACCTCTGAATGAAACTTTTTTATGCCTCCGTAACCAAGAGTCGGGTCAAGTGAGCATAATGGATTAGTTTAGCCGATGTGGCCGCACAGATTTTTGGTGCGCTGATAGTAAATGGTATCTATGTTTTAAGAGACGGGAACTTTCGTTTTATACTGGTAAAGGTTGTGTAGGCCAAACAATAGAACATCGCTATGATTTTCACCAGCCAATGGTGACAGGCTTCGTCGATTTTCACCCCATCTCTAATTCGGTTAATAACGTACCCATCTGAACCATAATTCAACTTGATGGGGTTTCCGATAAGATTATAAAGCTCTTGAGGGGATATTTCAAAATGACTGGTGCGATAGTTTGCATGTGTGGCAAGAATCTATGGGTTTGAAACTTAATACCGGAGTTAAGCTGGACTGTTCCGCCTGGTTTGGTCTGATTAAACAAACCACTGGCTTTGACATTGCGCGACTAATCTGGCATTAATCCTAGTCAAGAGATGCACTTCTTAGACGAGGAGTTAACAGATGATATTTTCGTGTGCGGAGACTTCCATGCCATGTTCCAACCAGTTCTTGGCCAACTCGGTTTCACGGCGAAGTCCGTCGGGCTAACTGGAATCCGAAAGAATCGCGAGCTTTCACAACTAATACTGACCCGACAAGTGAACAGCTGTTCATCAATACCCAACCATTAGAGTACGTTCCAAAGTTCAAACGCTTCGGCTCAGTTCCCCTTCCGACTAACCAAGCAAAGATGGAGGTGGCATTACGAATCTACAACCCCAAGAAATTCTTCCTGGAGGTAAAGTTAGTGCTGCGAAGTTGCAGAGAACTAAACTTATAGACTGAGATTTGTGTTTATCATCCTTCTGTTGACTTCGTTTTCATTACTAGATGCTAAGTTTGTTCAACACTACCCAAAGATACCTGGGGGCTGGAAAGTTTTAATCGATAGTGCTGCAACAAGTTGTCAAAATAAATCGGTTCGACGGACTGTCCAATGAACAGAATACGAGAAGATTCTATTGGCATCGACAAACTCTTAATCAACCTCCAACGGCGATGGCTGCAGCGATTTGGCCCTGTCATAAGGCCACCTGAACTGTGTCAAACTTCGTACCGCTCCTGGCCTAGATTGATGTCAGCGCTTGGGTGGACAGCTTAAAAGTGGACAGACGGCGTTCCTAGGTCGGTTTACCGAGCCCAGATGTGAAAACGATTGGATTGTGACCCCCGTTGCATGCAATTGCTTGCCTTAGCCCCAGAATCAACTTACCTTGCCGCCGGAGATAGTCGCGCAAGAGCAAAGCAAAAATAAGCAAAGCCGCGCAACCCATACCTGATGTGCCCGGTTGCGATATGTTTTGTCCAGCAGTGTGTAATTATTCCAGCCCAGGTCCTGGCTGCTAAATGGCCACCGGAAGCTCGTAAACAATGTCCCAAGTTTGCTAAACAATGGAACTATCCGCATGAATTTTATAAGTGGAATTCATTTGTTTCTTTGTTCCGGGGTAGAAATACCGAAGATTAGTCAGTTATCAACAAAACAGTTGTCGGCGTAAACGCTGATGAGCCGAAGCTTTGATCAATGCAACTAATGCTCCTCATGACGGTTTCTAACCCAAAAGCTCAGGAGTACCATAAATCCATCCGGAATTTCAGCGTCTCACTCCCCGTGTTCGATTGGCGCACATATAGGTTTGCATCATTTCTGTCTGAGGACAATATCCCCTCAAGAGCAGTAAAGACCTATCGAACATCCTATCCGACTGAATTACGGTTCAGACGGAATCACGATTGGCCGAATCAAACCCCACCATGTGGAGATATCGTGAAACATATCCCTGGTGCCTCGATCGTTTTTTCCAACCGCATATCTCATTTCGATTTCTTTTCCATATAGAACTAGTAGGCAAATTAACCTAGAAGCACAATCAGTAAATAGCTAAATTTCCTTCTAGAAGATCTGTACCTTTACAAACAGCAAAATTGAAGCAATGGAATCATCCATATCAGAGATTTTTGTCTAGGGATCTTAAATTCAGACAACCGAATACACTGTGTAAAAAGGGATTTGTCCGCGAATACGAATCAAGAATATATTAACATTGGATAGTGTAATATTCATTTGGGTGCGCACTCGGCCTGAAAAAAGGACAACGAACAACGAAATACACACGTCCGATACATGCTTTAACTCACATCATCCACTTTACACGGTCAAACACCAGGTTTTGCACCCTCGTTACCAAACCTGTGAATATGGGAAAATTACATACAACAGTCAGTACCGTCTTTCAGGAGACTAGGTTCACTGTGCCAATGGAGAATTGGTTATGGGTTATTTTGTCGTTAAGGGGCCTATGGAGATTTTCCAGTAGCTTCTTGCCATCTCTTAACATCTTGGAGCTGCTACGGTAACCATGACTAGCGTTTAAACAAATAAACATTTTCTCGGAATTATTCAACAATGCTTAACTCGTCAATAAGATAACATGGAAGCACTGTACACCTGCTTCATCCTTGTTAGAAGTCCTCAGCCGTGCATATCCACCGCGATCGAACTGGGATGTGAACCTGGGACGAACGATTACCAGTCAGGCACCTCAGCGACTACCCTGTCGGACAAGCTGTCATGGTTCATCAAGACAGAAAGTAGGCCGATCCTATTACATTTTAACATTATGTATCACAAAAGGTTAACATCTGGTACCACTTGTCTTCTTTTTGCCTTGATGAACTGGATAAAGGGATAGTGTTTTTAATCTCATCGATTTACTGAACTAGGTCACACGATGACGGCGCACCTATTTGTTTTTGATTTTCACTGCCTTGGGCATCTGGCGCAAGCAATCGACAGGCTTTGCAGGATGACTTCTCTGCAAGTAGCCGAAGCACGACTAAGGCTTGAACATGACCTGCAGAATGTGGCTACTTGGTGTGTACAGAGGGCATGAGATGAGAAAGTTTCAAGAAATTACTGATCAAGTGGTAGCAACGCTGAAGGCTGGTTACTCAGGCTACCAGCGGATCAGTCTTCAGTGGGGGATCGATTGCTGCACGCTAGCGGCATGTGGCCATGCAAATCAGTGGTGAAGTTCAACAAACCGTTCAGAGCCTGCCCGGTAGCGCAATGGCTAAGGCGTTCGACTGAAAATGAGTCTTTTCTTGTCGGGTTCGCGTACCATTTCCGGCGCGATGGATATGCATTGCTCATTATTCCTAGCAAGGATGAAACAGCCGTACAGAGCTTCCATGGTTTCTTACTAACGAGTTGAGTGTTGACACTACATGATGAATAATTCCGACGAAATGTGCTATTTCTCAGTATTAATACAAGCACACATTATCGACGGAAATCGCGGCTATTGTCTAATCTTTTTACTGCGTTATGAAGCCACAATGCCAGGTCACACTACACATGTGATGTACACGATTACGGCAAATGTGGCTCGAAAAAGTGTGTATTTGTTCCAACCACAGATCACGAGTGGTAAAAATACCCAAATTGTCTATCAAACGATAGACATCGGTTACCATTGAATGACCAGTGGCCTGTAAACCACAGAAAACTTGTAGTATTTGTGCTAGCAATCTTAATAAGAGGCTCGGCCACTGATCCTGATGAAGGGATCTGGAACACCAATACGTTCTGACTTGACTCTGGTCCAAACTACACTACCGAAGACAATGAGAAGTCCATAGCAGCTGAGAAACATGTTTTGGATTTATTTACTAAACATGCGTTCATATACAAAGCAGGAGAAATCCCGAATGGTGGAATACAATCCGTCTAATGGCATTTGAGGTATGTTTCAACATCACGATCGTCTTTCACGACAGATCTGATTGGCAGGTTATCCACGCAGGCCACTGCGAAGCTCATGGACTTATTTATCTATTCTCCTGACATTTGGACTACGAACTACAGTGCGATGCGTTGGATGGGCTCCTTGAGCGACAGTTCTAGTCTTACCATATACAGCCAGTCCCCATGATTGGGGGCAGTCAACCTCCAGGTGCCTTTGCATCATGATGTTAACTAAAATCTAACCGGACGATAAAAACAGCAAAAAATCCAACAGTCGATTGTCATACAAAATGCATCATCCCTTTGTGACCGCTTTGCAGCACCGACAGGCAATAACCACATGCCATACAAGCTGTCTTTGCGCACCAGTCTTAAACATCTTTGAGTCTGCAATGCAAGATATGCGAAGAAATTTGCTATTCGAACACCGCTTTTTTTGTAACATCCGTAGAGTATGGTGGCCAGAATTTCGTCAGTAACTCAGATGTTCGGCGTAAGCTACTGGGTCCTAGGGTTCATTCGTCAGATCAGCACTGAATCAGAATAGAATAAGTTGGTTGGGACATGTTTTGTAAATGCTCACGAAACGACTGCCTCGTTTTACGCTGCTATGAGAGACAGGTAATGGTTGGAAGGTGATTTGAGGGGATCAGTCGATGACAAACAGGAAAAAGTATGGAAAATAACCAGTGGACTGCCTCCTGCAGACCCAGTTAGACTACAGGGTTGGGGCCCACGAGAGCCCAACAACGGTTGGAGACAACGGGTGATATGGCTCAGTACTACCGTCAGTAGCTCTCTTGAGTTCGAAACCTTCCTTCCTTGGTATGGTCCCTCAATTTGCCACTTTCCAATCAGTTTTCACTATTCCCGGATTTTTCGTCTGTTTGAGCATATAGAGCTTGGGAGGAGGACAGCAACCAAAACCATGACATGTTGGTGCAAGGTTACAGGATGTAAAAACTGAACTGTACTGCATCCTTACAAAATTTTGCGCACACTGTCGACTTGATGCTGTTCACACAAAACGAATGATATTACATACAATCGTCCAAGTTCCCAGGTACCTTTTGATCTCCACGCATGCGTTCGCACGTAGCCAATGGGCCTCGCATCATGTGATCTCATCTAGATATTCTCAGTATCACGTGAGAGGTTAAATACTGTCTAATGGCCAAACAATCGGGCTTGTTCGTCATTCTACCATTTAAGGGAGATACAGCCAGTGAAATATGAGGCCAACTTCTGGTTAGAGCAATCTCTGACGCGTTCAACCTGCCATATTGCGTTACGTGCTCCGTGCTACTCCTCTAATCCGGATGCAAAACAAGGACAGGTTGTCGATCCTGACCTCATCAATAGTTATTTCCTCGTTAAGATGCGTTCGAGATACCTCCTGTTTAGGTCGAACGACGTAATAGCTGTCAACCGGAATCAAAGGGAATCCACGAGGTTAAAGCCGCGGACAATCCGAATCGATAAACAGCGCTTAGTTTAGTTGACACTGCGTGAGATTAATCTGGACACGGCATTCAGGATTGTCTACTGTGCCCCAAAAATTAACTCAAGGCCGTTAAGCTATGCACACTGTCAATTACTGAACCTACAGGCAACAGGAAGTTAACCCCAAACCTCTAGACCCAAAAGCGTTTGTTCCGGGCACATCAACTGCCGTAGCTCACAATCAACCAAGACCGAAATTGGCCATCACTTACTGAGCCACAAGCTGTGAGTAAACCAAACACAACAATGACGATATCGTTCACTTTTATCTCCAACCTTGATTGCTGCTAATCATGCCTTATGTAATCTGTGAATAGCTGAGGAATGAGTTAGTGGAAAATAATTGTTTCCCCTCACTGTTGTTCCCACTGGAACTCGCAGTGGTCTCGCGTTCACGATGTGATGTCACGTGCTGCGTTAACCAGACAGCTGACATCGTGTTTGCCACACATCCGCATGTGCAATTATGCACCAAGGACAATCTAGACCCGCAACCAAACATCACACCACTTCACAAACAATCTGGTTAGAGAAACAAGAAACATCTGACAAGTTATTGAAAACCGAGAGTAGAAATATCCACGGGCTCCGTTGACGAAACAATAGAGGTCGACATAGAAGAAGTTTGACAATAAGAATCCACCTGTACGACCGCGATGGACAGTAACCGTCGCCTTCGGGGCTGACTGCGTGACCAAGTACAACACTTTGACAAGTGAGGATGAAATATTTGTAAGAACCACCAAATCAAGACATCAATCTTACAGAACCATAACTCATGTCCCGTCGGACAGCATTCGGTAACAGAACGCTGATCAAATAAGACATTTTCCAGAGCTACTAATCTCCTCGGATTATGCGAAACTATTTAACAGTGAACATTTTCCCGATGGATAAGTCCCGGATTATCTGAATTCGAAAATGTGTTTCCAAAAATTCGTGACGAATTATCAGTAACAGTGTAATGTAAGATGTTGCGGCTCCCATCTGGTGTGTGACCACCCGGATTCTCTCACCTACTGAGCTTCGGGTCACCAGGTCTCCTCTCATCAACTTTCCAGACTAGAACGTTTGCGCCCTCCCGGAGGATCATTGTCCCGGTACAATACAACAATTGTAGACCGAGTGATAGGCTACCTCGTAGGGAGAGTCGGGGCTGTTATTGATATCAACTGTGAAAATACAAGACGTTATTTCACAAAATCGTATTATTCTCGTTGCTTTTCAATGAGATTCGCGTAATAATTATACGAATGGATGCGATCGAAATTGCCACTGGAATCAAGCCCTCAAGGGAGTGGAATTATTCTTCACACTGTGTGTATTGTTTTCACTAATTGAGGTGTGTTCAAATATCAGTAGCCAAATGGGATGCTGTCACGCCAGGTTAAAATTCGGAATTGTCTAAGTAAAGTACAAATTCCACACTTGATGTCTTTCGACCACCGAAATGTCACGTTTTCTGCTAACTTTGATAATATAACCCTGGTCAAAGTGAAGAGATCAAATCCACATCATGATCCGTAATGGGAATGCGGTTGGAGGTGTGTTGAATATGTTTGGATTAGGCACTCTCATTTGTACGGTGATGTGAATTAGCGTAAATCACTTGTCTCGCTACACGAACTGTTGGATTGGTTCATTAAACAATCAGCGGACACGAGCCACCCGCGTTCAAATTGTTCACTAAAGTAATCCTCTTTTCGGCTTCGATATTCTGAAGTGTATTTTGTCTCTTATTTCTAAAGTTTGTCCACTTTTGTTTATATTCGACCGGATCAAAAGGGTTCAAAGTCTCCAAGATCTAAAATTGCTTAATTTTAGTGTAGTTCTATCGTGCGACTAAATAAACAGGTTGAAACATCTTTTGTGATGTGATATCACATGCACCAATCATTCTGTTTGGTGTACGTGCGCGTGTGAGCGCATCGTTTCAAAAATTTGTTGGCAGTCTAGATTGGACGAGACGAACATCAGGGAAAAAAACCAAAGTTGATGCAATCACATGCATATTTCAGGTGTATTTTAACTATTACTACCATCTGGACGAGAACATGTGACTTAAGAATCATCAGATGTTAAATGGAATGAGTGAATTGAGTGAAGACTCGAAAAAAGGCAATTGTATTCGATAAAGAATGTGCATGATCGTCTGATGAGATTTGGCTGAGTTTTTCCTGACGATGGTCCCACCATAGACGGCAAGCGGGGAAAAGGAGCGTATGTTTGATACAATGTATCAACAATCGGTTCATTGTTTATGGGGACACGACGATCGATGTTTCTCTCACGTTTCTACGGTTGCTTGATAAATGAGTACATGAGTAGTAAGTATCAATTCTGCTCGCTTCGCTTGACACGATTTTCACAATCAAGGGGGAGGTAACAAATGTACTTGGATTGGTAAGCACCATCGGCTGGGGGCGGTCGTGAAGATATATGACGGAAATTCGAGACCGTGGGGTGAACAGTTATGAACCGTCATTATGGCGCCAGATCGACCTTCATTTCTGACGTCCATACGGAGACGTGTAGGAAACGGAATGCCAATCTACGCTGAACATGGTATCTCACCACCAACCCAGAATCGTGCCACACGCCAACCATCCGGCAGTCGGACAACAACCACTCCGGTGATCCGCCCACGCTACTAAAGCACGACGACCGCCTTCCGGACAACTCTGTTTCCGCTATGTATACATTCCGTTAAAAAGCGACACCTTCCTGAATAGGCTGTGGTTCAGATGTTCAAAGGATTTCTATCTGGACCTACGAAGCGGCACTTTCATGTGATAAAGTTAACCTGTGACACGAACACAATTCACAAAGATCATAACGCACTCTTAAACAGATACTTTTTATTCTCCGAGAGCCCACATGTTTATCTGTTCCTGCAAGCACACGTGATGCTCATGAAACTGTGGGCGTTCGAACCCCGGAGACCAGCTGAGTCAAACCATGAAATTTCCCAGTATCACATTTTTCATCCTTTCAAAGCGTCATGAGTAGTTAGATAGATTGGTTCAAAGGTACGGGGAGTGCCGACAATATCCAGATAGATGAGACCATGGAATAATTATCCTGGAGACGGTAAACTCTAATTCAGGGCTCTGAAGTTATCAACGGCCCTATCCAACAGATGCAGTCCATAGCCTATCAAGCTGTTTTTTATCCACGCAATGGCCCTCGTTCACATAAAGCTTTAGATACAGAAAGGGTATTCTTGAATCTCTATCGATTGAAACTCATAGATAGTTATCTTTGGAGTTAGTTTTCATATGGTTGCTTTGAGGAACGAATAGTGGGAACCGACCACTCGGAACAATCCATCAGTAGTTTCGATATTAAACCGAGGGAATGGACCACAAGTGACTGTCTGGAAGACCGAATGAAGCCGTATGCTACAGGTCGCTGTCAGACAGTAGTTCCAGAATTTTCTTGCCTTCAATGGCCTCCGGTTATTTCTCGGTAGCCACTGCCGGTCGTTTAGAAGCCACGGAACGTTTTTTGTAACCATGGCATATCCAGTGGCTGGGTTGCAAAGCCACTTTACCGGGTCAAACAAATCACACGCTAAGCACACGATTCCTGTATACATCGTCGGAGAACGTGTATTTATTCCAACCTCAGATCACGACTGCTTACAACAGTCCGCGGCTAATAAATAATAGTAAGCAGCTATCAGATAATAGCCATTGATTAAAACACGATAAATGACGACGAATGTTTGGTTGTAAACCCTCGTTTCGAGCCATCGGATTGACGCAAGGAACAGAACGAGAATCCGGAGATGGACGTGGATGAGACAGAACACTGGTGCATACCTGAGAAATAGCCGAATGAAGGCGCAAAGCAATGGGACTCCGTCAAATGGTCCAAAAACGTTGAAGTTCGAGGTAGGCGACTTAATGCCAGGATCGGACAGAACACGAGAGAATCAGAGTCACGTTGGAGTGATAAGACCAACTAACGGCTGAATGCATCTGATGGTAGAATCTCCCCGATCAAGTTGATGATGGGGAAAGTTAACAAGAATCAATACGTTCACCGGATAGAGCTCTAAATGTGTCAGTCAGCGTTATCAGCTGTTTGGAGAAGGTCAGTTACCGTATTATTCGAGACTAGCACATCTGTCGCGCGAGCAAGCCCACCGAGGACCACGGGCAAATAATTTCCTAACATTCTCGATGATTTTCTATCCTTAAGCGATACAAATTCAAACATTTCCTTTTTTGGTTGATTGCATTCTCGTCATACTCCCGTCCTTCCTTTCTCCTTGCTCCCGACCCTCAGTGGTCAGGCGTTCAACATCTTCGCATTTCAACCTGAGGGTCAAGGGTTCGAATCCTCCCCAAATGACGGTCTTCTATTGATAACGGCTGTCTTCTTGAAGTCGAAGCATACTGACAAATGTCTGTATCCAGCGCACGACGACACACCTAGTGGCCGCTCGCCGGACGTTACTATGAGACTCATGAAACACTTCGGAACCGTCGATGGTCGAATACAGAAAATCGTCGAGAGAGATGACCAGGCTAACCACCATAAAGCAGAACACTGAATTTTGGCACTGCACACCGTTCCTCTTTTTTTACATAGAGCTGAGGAAAGGCCATTAGAGCCCGGCACCTTATGCTGTAGATGTTCGCCTCAAAAGTTGAATTTATTGAAGAAGACCACATAACGTGTTCCGAAACCGCTACGGGAGAGGCCGATGCTGAACATCTAGCGTACAGACGTCACTGCTGATTGTGGATAAGCAAACCGTAAAATGCACAAGGTTTTTTGCCCACAATCAATGATTTCCTATCGCTGACTCCGATGAGGTGAAACAGCTGGCGGGAATCTCTCATGGAGGCACATTGGGATCGCCAGATCTCGCCATTCCTACGCGAGATTGTGTCGAGTTCATGTCTCGTCTTGAGCTGTGCTTCTTTATGTGGGTCACAATCCGGGATGGGATGGTTTGTTCCAGTTATGTGCAGAGACTCGGCAGAAATCCGGGGAGTCACGATACGATGATCGGGCCACAACTCACGAAGCCAGCAGAATGCAATTTGTTTTTGATGAGGGGCCAGTGGTCATTTATGTTCATAGGTGAGGCAATTCAAGTTTTTCAGCCAAAGTACTTCGAAAAAGCGATAGGCGAGCCGTATCAGCTAGGTTCTCGCAGACTAACGGTGCAGTTAAAAGCTCATCAAATCACGTACTCAACTTATTCCGTACTGAAGTCGTTTAGGAGTTGATGGTAGTGCCCTAAGACGACAGGAAATCTTGTAAACAGCCTTATCAGTTGCAGCCAATTATCATGTGGTTACCGTAGCATTCTAGGGAGAAGGCTCCCCGGGCAAAAAAGCCATTACACTTTGAGCATTACCGCTGCTTGTCCGCGGCCGCTTGTCTGGTGAGCCTGGAGCCGTCTTATTCATACCCAACCACCTCAGTGGCAGCGTTTCCCCTATCCCCAAACCAGGAGGCGCCATGTGGTATACGGCTCTGTCCTGAGTCCCGGCTGGACCCAAACTGTTTCACAATCTAGGGTCTGGGTTGGCTTGGTGCGCGCCGATGATTCGCGTCCGTGCGTTGTCACAATCAATCAAAATCTGCGCTACTATTTCAATTATAACTTTTATAACAATCCAACACAAATCAGGACTAATAGGCTTGGTGAAGCGATCAAAACAGCAGGTGATACTTCTAAGCGTGTTTTGGAGATGGTTAACTGTTTCGAAATTTGGCCTGGATCTGGCCATGTTCCTTCTCATTTTTCTACACACAGATGGAACACATGAAAAAGTCTTTCACATTGTATTTCACAAACAGGACAATTCAGCAATAGCATTGGGAAAATTATCACAAATTGAGAGAAAAAGACAACAGATTTTTTCATTGTCACGGTTTAGCAGTTTCGATCCGTTTTGGCAACTAGGGGCCTGGGTTACACCTGAATACACAGTTTTGGCCGGCGCACATCTCAGACGCGCACATCGAGTGCTGCTAGACGGATAAGGTCGTGACGTTTGGGCATGAAGGTCGCGGGTTGGAATTCCCCCACCGCAGGTCAGCTTCTCCACTTGGCAGCTCTCTCTTGGCCGCGACTCTCTTCCTGGAAAATGCTGTACATTGTTATTTCATTAATAAAGGAAGTAAAAGATAAAAACTGGCATGAACCAGTAATGTGACATGACAGCTTAACGTAAATTTCCGCAAAAGTTGTAATCTTAGTCACGAAATGTGTGTTTATTTCAACCTAGATACTGAATTCATTTGGAGACTGTTAGACGATAATCAGGGTTTGCTTAGGCAATTGCAAGTGACAATTAAACAACGAAACTCCCCGTAGACTGACGAACCTTTTTCCACTCCCAGAATGGCTAACGGGCGATTGGGGTTGAATCAAAAAGCACTTGTGTGGTGCGTTGTGCGAGTCAAAATCCGTAAAACAGTTGCCACGGTAATGTATTTCAACTTGCGCTGAAAAAACAAAAGATACGTTTCCTGTATCACGCAACGAGAAGTCTGAACAGCACGTTTACTGGGACGAGTTCCAAGCAAAAAATAAAAATAAAAAATGACCTGAGTGTGAATACGGGTACCGTAGTACTTGCATTTGAAATTTTAGTATAGAATTCAGTCACTAGTGATAATGCACCCGATACGAATTACTAATGCATGCTGAGTTGACTCTGATCCAAGGTGAGCAGATAAAGGTAATGAGATGTCCACAGAAGCCGGAAGGCTCCTTCGTGTTCGGCTTTTATTATTTACAAATTAGACGTTTGTATACAAAGTAGGGAGAATTCCATTTAGTGGAATACATCCTGTCAAATGATAATCGATACATGTCGGAACTTCACGGTTACCTTTTACCACGGTTCTCATTGGCTGGCTGTCTACACGGGGTACCACCAAGCATGAGTGAATTACATCACACAAGTTGTATGCAGACTCATCACAGATATTTTTAACAGTAATCAGGTACACACTAAAAGCCTCAAGCAGCTTGCGATCAAAGTTGCTACAAATCTTCACATCCAAAATTTTCTAATCCCTTCGGTAACGAGTATATCTGGAGAGATTTAACAACGGGCATGTTTTGGGTCAAAGAGATGCCCACTTTTGGCGCTACTTACCAGAAGCAAATTTCACCAAATGATGCCCTGGATCTGTAGAGTTTCACACCATTCTTGTCTTTGCATTCTGTTTCGTTGCATTTCTGTACCTCACAAACGGGATCCGGGGACAAGATTTTTTGAAATAGCTCAAATTCGTAACTTTTATGCTACTGGCCTTCTGAGAATGATTTCTGAAACACCCACCATCAACAAAGATATTGGAAACTAACGGATCCCTGGAGATGGTAGGCCGATAGTGCAGAAACGTTGCATTCAGTCTAATGTTCTGCGAATCAATAATCACTAAGGCCCATTAAGTGCACCGAGAATATCAAGCTCCTCTGCATTCCTGATTCCTGATAGAAATCACCAGGATCCTCCTCATCGAGATATGTTTTCCGCTTAGATGGGACTTCAGTTAATGTGATTGCATAGGACAGAAAAAGTCTCTAGCGTTTTTTGTATCAAGGATCGTCGCCATGGGCCACAGTCGAACTTTCAACCTTTTGAATACCACGAAGATGTCTCACCAATGAGCTACCGTGGACGCGGCTCTAGAAAGTAAATTATGTAAAAAAAACATTTAGCTTTAAATCCCGACTAGAAACAACTGAAAATTTATTCAGTTGTTTCAGCATCAGCTGAATGAACGAATCAGGTTCAAAAATCAATTTCCATAGAAGATTGCCATTGTATTGCATGGGATTTTGTGTACAAAAAATAATGTCGCATTTCAGTCTTGTCAGGTTGACTTAGTCATACAGTCCAGTTTCAGCTTCGAACTTAAATCAGACATTTCGTCTATGGTCTACAGGATCTCATTGGTTCAAGTCCCCCCGAAGTCACGTGAACCCAAGCCTCAGCGATGGTTGAACGACGCACCCAGAATTAATCGCATACACACACACACACGCACATACACACATAATTCCCTATTCAAACAAGCCAGACCTACCGAGATAATTCAAATGACACGTAGATCCTAAATCCGGACAATGTTGGCGCAGAATTTCGTTCACATGATCAAATGTGATCTAACTGATTGACTCGCTCATAAAATTTTCGGACGTTTATAGTCCCCAAAATGCAAATCCGATACCAACGAAACTTTGCCCATAGTTGTGGAATCGCCTCGTTAGGAAGGTCATCCAGTTGTACGTAATTCACATTTAGTCTGATTTGGTCACATGACCTTGAAATAGAAATGTGTTCAAAGTGACCAAATCGCTGCTCCCTAGCGAAGTCATTTCAAGCTAAGGTGACCACAGCGAAGTAAGGAGACGGGAATTTAAGTGAGCATAGACTGATGATGCAGCTGACCTTGGATGGCGAATACAGTTTATTACACGGTAGTTCTGCCTATTCAAGTTATTCCGATGTAGTGTCACGTCAGTGATACGTGATATTTTGAGCAGCTATTACTTCATGTGATGAGGTACCTCGTGTCAGTATTTCTGCACCCGATAGGTAACCCGAATGTTGGCTATTGACATTTGCTGACACCAGTGACTTCGACCGGTCATATCGGTTCTCGTTCAATCCCATTCTGCTAAGTCAATCAGGAACGGTCAGATGGTCTCTGGCCCATCAGCGCATCTACCGTTCGGTTGTCATAATCAAATGATCTAAATGGGGGCCGTTTAACTTGAAGCTCATTGCCCGGTTGACTCATGTCTCCCGGACTCCATATATAATTGTTGGTCTTCATTTCGAGCGATGTCGCCACTGGGAATCAGAATTCCTTCACTTCTCCCCGAAAGAGAGCAAATGGCCAATTCCGACCTTCGTGCTTGCCTTGCATCAGGTCGGATTCATGCCCCGTACGTCAACTAAATGATGCAAACTGTGGTTGTCTGTTCGTCCTGTTTTCCGGACACAGCCCGGCTTCACTGTTGCATGAGTCATTGAAACGAAAGTGTTTTAAATTTTTGACGTAGTCCCGTAACCTCCCCCTAGATTTTTGACAACCTTAAATCCAGAGAAAAAAAAACAGGAAGTAGCCTACACATTTCATTGTTTACAATCCATTAAAGTACAATTTGTTCGATTTTGAGTGCAACACCTGCAACCAATCACTTCTCTGGCAAATTTGCACCTCGAAACCGGTTAGGTCTTGCCTGCTAGCAGACAATTTAACGTGATCATCAGCCGCAAAAATGGCGAATTTCGTCTCCTCGTGTTCGTTTGCGCTCGTTTCTGTTCGCCCGTGCGCCATCATTTATCCGATCCAATATCGCAGAGCCTGGTGGTGGTTGGATATGATATCGTACCATGTGATGTGAACGTGTGCCAATGCACAGCCTAGTTCAGTATCATGATATCGAAATTGTCTTGCACGCTTGCGTCCTAAATTTCAGTCACAATTTGGCAACCGTCAACCGTTTGACCACGAATTGGACAATGTTTTCAACAAACCTAAACAAACGGAAAACGTTCACTTGAATGTAATCATAATCATCACGCTGATGGGACCCCCTTCGTCAATCAACTGTGCTTTCATTTGGCGTAACAGTTAACTTTTTGCTAAGGTACCCCTGTTTTGGTTGTCGCCTCGAAACACTGAATAATCCATGGGAAAATCGTAGGATCATGAGACAGAAGAACTGCAGAGAGGCAGAAACATTTCAAAAGCATGAACGTCATTGACTGGAACGCTTCGTCATTTTGCCTAATGTTACCGAACATCACGTTAGAGAATCCAGCGGACAGTCTACTGGTTAGGATTCTCACGTCCTGTCACCAAGACACGAGTTGATCACGCTGATCCATCTTCCCATATTTACCTGTGCATTTAAAAGGGAGTTGATCTGCAACCGTTCACAACACACCCAAACCAAGCTAATCTGTCCAAATTCAGTGTCTGTTTGCATGACTGAGTTCCAGTTCCCAGTATCTTACTCCTAACGTCAGGAGTGTACGCTTCGACACTGTTCGTACGTCTAACCTCAAACGCCGCGTTTCTGGGCCGCTAACCGAGCCGATCTTATTTGTACTGTGTATACTCCGTCTTTGGACGATAAGCGTACACCCCCATCCCCAGATGTCTCAAGTTGGTAAACGCCAATCAAGCCTTCTTAATGCGCATACACATTTCATCCGGTACGCGACCATCACTCGAATAACAAAGTCATTTACTACGTCTAACACCTTCCATCCAAGAACAAGGCTCGGCTATGAATCAGTCCAGTCCTCTAACCGTTTCCCAACCAAGCGCGTACTGTCGCTCAGATGGTTGAAAATGCTGGTAACTTACCTGGGATTTCACTCAGAAGCACAATATTATGTGCTTGCTGTAAATCAGACAACTTGCTGTCTGACGAAATATCAAGGTTAGTATTCCCACCTGAGGATAACGCGACTTTCATAATTATTTCAATTACAAAGTGGAAAAGAAAGTGTGAAAAATGGTGAACTTTGACGACCACTCTTTTTGGTGACGAACTCAGATGTAAAGCTATTCGCGTGGAGTAATTGGAAGAGTGGAATTAACTTATCTGGTACATCATTCGGTGAGCGGCAACGCCATAGGGATGCACGATATACTTAGTCGAAAGGTGACTTCATATCGAGGAAAAATGATATCGTGGACGTACGGTAGCTTTTTTTGCTAAAGCTTGTCGCGGGCACCAAATAACCGGCAATGAACAGTGCCCACAAGTGGCTCGGCTGCAACATTTGCCAAACTGGTTCAACTGTAGTTTACACAGCTACGATTACCGATGAACGCCATCCCTTAGATATTTGCTCCTTCTCCAATATCACCAAGTTTACGGCATCCATATAAATATTACTTGGACAGAAGCATCATTGGGGGAATCATTTTGGGTCACCGGCCCCCGCAGTGTTCGCTTCTCACGTTATTGATTCGCCGCGTCTCTACTTGACTGATAGCTGCAGGCGTTAGCGGTAGGAATAGTCTATGGTCAGAACGGACTACAATCGGACAGTCGTGGCTGGAAGTTCAGTCGGCTACGACGATGAATGAGACGTCCATGTTTCTGTCTCCCCATGAAAGGCCAACTTAGGCGTTAAGGCTAGCAAAAATAAGTGCAACGTCCGCGCAAGATGAAGCTACGATCTGATTCCAAAATTCCAAGGTAGGTCTGTTTTGGTACAACCAGTCATGCGACGGTGAGGTCGGATCGTGTCTTGGACCTTCAGCCTGCCCAACAAGCTCGCTTGGAGTTAGGTGAATGATGCACCCGCCAAGGGTCTGATGGACTTAAGACCAGAGAACAAATAAGTATTCAGCCAATTTCGCGGACCGACTTCAAGTGGTCTGATTTTTGTGGCAGACTCAAAGGCGAGTAGGGGGGTTGTTTCAAAAGAAGACAAAACTAGGGATAGTCAGCCTGTGAGACGGAGGCAACCGGTCGATGAGTTTTAACCTTGGAACCCCCATATAAATTGTTTGTTTCTAATACATAAGCGGACATTCGCGTTGACGGGCTTTGGGAGATCTGGGTTCGCTCGGGACGCATGGAGATACGACGATCTAGCACCGGCTTTGCAGTCTGTTTTGTTGACTCACACAAAACCCTCCAACCGAACCTCACGCAAACGATTATTGACTGGAATGCGGTCTAACTGTATACTGAAGACCGTCAAAGCGATCGCGACCCCAGTATGACTACAAGCACTGGTAATCGGATTACCCGACTCACGAACAATGAAGTAAGAGGAAGAGGCTGTATCTGGGCTACGAAGAGTGACCCCATAAATGGGGTATTGTATGGGCATTTCGGAGGCAAAGCGTACGTCAAATTTGAAAGGCATCAACAGTTCTAGCCAAAGCACCTTGATAACCGACTCGATTTAGCGTATGAATACTGAAGACAACCAAGTGAATGGAACATTCAAGGTTAAGTGGTACGTGCACTTCGTTTATTTAACTTCCACTAATGATACTGTCATCCCGATTTACTCTTACGGATTCATTCTTGACACCACTTATGATTGCTATACCGGAAGAAGGAAGGTTGGCAAATTTTCCCGTAAAAGGGGGCCTAGGAACATTTGCGCCAGCCTTGACTTCATGCCTTCCCACAACGACGAAAGTGGTTTCCTTTAGAAAAACTAAGCGGAACCTGCGATACTCAGCCTTTTGACACACAAGATAATGAGCTGTTACTCCAACATGGGCACGTGACCAAAGCACCCCTGGGGAACCTCATTCAGGTAGGTCAAGCAGGACTTAGTAATGCTGCGGTAGACGGAAGATGAAAGATTGAATAAAATAATAAGAACTCAGATTAGTAGCCCACTTATCGTTATTCTTTCTGCTCGATGCAATGACCTTGAGCAGCATGGAAAGTTTATAACAGCGTAACTCGTAGACGACTGTGACTGCACACTGCTACGGAGTCCGCCTGCTAAGAAGAACCATCAGGGTTCCCGACTAAAGCGTTCAGTTCCAACAAGAACTTGTCCGAAAGGCCGTGTTTGGCATGGAGCAGTGGGATTTTTTGATCTGCTTGGATTGGTTGACTTTTCAATGCTTTTCTGTGATCGAGCACCTAGGTCAAGTCAACATCCAACATGGAAGCCAAGGAGCCCTTTTCAGCAGGTGTGGTTGTCGAGTCACAGAGGTGCGCAAGCCGTTGAATCATGTCAAGATGTCGTGTCATTGTGACAGTCTTGTAAGTCAGTGTGATTCGGAAAGGCGCGATGAATTTTTCCATTTTTCATTCTTTATGATAAACATTTCAACTTATTAGTCACGACCGACGGATTGTCTATCCTTTGAGCGTTACTGTTGAAATGGGGCTGTTGTTCCCTAAACCGTGACCCAGTCCTAGACTTCAGGAACTACCATTGTGAGTGTGTTCTCTAAGCATTCGGAGTAGAGTTGATTATAGAACAGTCTCTGAGTCAGACAGACACCGACAATGTGTGTTGATGATTTTGGTCTTTCATATGATGCGATGCATTATTTCGTTGACATAAATTTGCCGATCTGGCCATATCTTTTTACTACCAAGAAAAACATTTGTTCAGTTGCGATTTGCTTGTTTTTTGTTGCTACCCGACTGTCCTGTCTAATAACAGTAATAGTGATAATTGTAATAATGTTACCATTACGGCTGGTGTACAAGGTCAGTCGAATGTTCGAATGTGCAGAATCGCAAAACATCCGTTTGTTTATAACGACCAGTTGTCACCCTTGAATGAACTGGTTTTCGACAGACCTGGACCGAGGCGTCAATCTAGTTCATAGTATTTAAAAACCGGGACAAGGTCTATACAAAAGGCAAGCTCTGGTAACTTGTGATTTGCTATAATAGGGTCACGCTTAGGCACGCATTCTAGCGCGCTGACACACGTACGCACACACGCACCTTTCTAAGGATGCCAAAATGCTTTCCAAACCTCTTTTTTAATTGTCGTCTTCGCTTTAGCGGGTTGTTTAGACTCGAAGACGGAAGTGGAAAAAGGCGTTGTCTCGTTGTTCGTACTCTATCCTAATGGGACGGGAACTGGCCAAGGTTTTCAACCGTACATGTACGCTCAGATAGCATGCTTATTGTCCAGTATTAGAGAAAAGGTTATCTGAGTGTGAACCCGTCATACTGTGTGCGTATATGTGTGTATGTGCTTGTGTGCCTACGTATTTGCTCACACCGGGTCTTCGGATGATTTGTCATAGACACAACCCGGGGTAGTCGGGATGGGAGCAGCTGAGCTACCAAACCGCTGGCCAAACGACAAGTTGGTGATTTTGTCATCGTACCAACGTGGACGTGGCTATGAAATTCTGGTCAAGTAGTGAACAAATAACATGATGTGGCTGTTCTTTGTTCAACAAAGTGAAGCTTGTGTATCAAAACAGACAGGAGTGAAAGTGGGATGACAACACGTATTGTTTACACAGATCAAGTCCGATTAGTCAACCCCGATAGGTAACGTAGTTGTCTCGCCCCAACTCGGCGCCTGTGGTGTCATTTGGATCCTAGCTTGACCGGGCATGAAGAAGAAGTACCGAATTTCATCTACCAGTGCGAATCACCCGATTACCCTTCTGGCCACGTGTGATGTGATACATTCATGGGTTTAGTAAACCGGGAAATCAGATCAAAATTACCATCTGAGAAGTTGAGCTATTCTGTTAATTAAATTCGTGTGTTGAGAAGTTCCGCTGGCATCTGGATCCAGCGGGATCACACTCTCTTGTCGGTCACAGCTACTTTTATGCAACTGGCTGTACAAAATGAAATATCAACCGTTCATATTGAAAACAGTTATATTTCCATCAACAAATGGTCACGATCCTATTTATCTATTGAATATGCGATAACACATCAACCTATGAGAACATGGGAATCCATCCTACATATCCAACTGTGTCACCAAACCCCACGGTCTATCGTAACTCGTACGCGGATCCTCAGTGTTTCCGTTGACCTGATTTTACTCGGTACGATTCCTGTGTTTACCAACGACATCTCAGTGATCAGATACCTCCCTCACATCCTCGTTGCCCAGGTTTTCTTTTTCTTCCTCTCTCTCTTTACGCGTCACTCTCGCACCACGTTTCATGGCCGTCTACGATATTCTGTGTTTTTGTTCCACGCGAACTTTCTTCGCATATATTTAGCACCCTTTCGTGTTTCGCATCCCCTTCACTTTAATGAACTCTGACTCCGTAATCCAGGTGAAGATAACTCGACCTCCCGTGTTCCCATTAGCCAGTTCCGGGTGCATCTATACACTGTTACTCATTGTCTCCTCCCGTTTTATCCAAAATCTTTATTTGAGCAATTCTATCGTGTCTGTATGAGTGTCCTCTTCACTATCTCCAATCGGTCTTTTTCTCCTTACCATAACAACCAACACCCGTGATACCCTCGTCTACTCGACTCCTTACCGTTCTGCTTACTTGAGACATGTCTCCCGTTTGGTGAGATAGCTGCTCGAAGTATACTTGGACAATTCACTCATGCATGATCACGACTAGTTGCCTACTGAACTACAGTTCATTCCCAGCCACAACCGCTGTCTATGGGTCACCGGCCACCTAGCATGAGCGCTCCCTAATGAGAGTGGTGCATAGTACGAGTTCGACGGATGGTTTTAGCAAAGCCGGTAGTGGTCATTATTATTTAGGAAGTTTATATTAACGGTGGTTGCCAAGGCCGAAATATTTTCGGAAGTTTGTGTGATTTCATCCTTGACCTAGTTTGCATTAGTGTGTTCTCAGTCGTGTATAATCGTTCTTGTGCATTCTACGACTCCTCAACATGCTGAATCTGGTGCACCGCGATGACCAAATTCCATGCGCTAACTGGAACCATGGTTGATGGTTCTAATGAATTCATGAGTTAAGTCAAATTAAGCCATAGCACGTTCAACTTCTTAGGAGACAGTTGGTGACGGATGCACCGGCGGCAGCCAAGCGGATAAGGTCGTGGCGTTTCGATGTTATTGTCGCGAGTTCGAGTCCTCTCACCGCCGATCAAATTCCTCACTTGGCAGCCCTTTGTAGGCCGAAGCCCTCTTCCTGAAAAATGATGTATATTGTTGGTTCATTAACAAAGGAAGTAAAAAATGTCAAAGGACTGTTTTCCCAAGTCTTTCCCGTGTCACCATTTGGAATGTTGTTGCTTGCACCGTCATCATTCGATAGATGTCGGCAGAAGATATGTAAATTGATTGAATGATTGTTAACGGATATTTTTTTGTAAATAATGCAGCGTCAGTTGTCTGTTATCATTCCCGACCGTGCACGCTTTAAGCAATGCGTATGAAGCCGTGAGCTGTTGCGTGCAGCGTAACCACAACTTTCATCATGTCCATGAGAAATGTTGCGTCTTTAATAGACAGTTGACTGACGAACAGGAATCTCAACGAGGTCTGTGAGTGGGCAAGAATAGGAGTTGACTATTGTTTCACCATAAAGGACCTGAATTTCCCTCGTGCCAGGCCCAGACAACAGGATGGCAAAAGTGGCGAGCTCGCGTCAGGGGCGTATCGCGTCGTCGCGGCTTACCAGGGATATACAGACGCTTCGGCGAAGTTCTACTCATATTCTTCGTACCCCTTAACGTCCTACTGCTGTTGCAAAAGTCATAATGATATTCTGCTAGCTGATGCCGCCCTTCAGTTAAATTGCGGGGGATATTTACTGTGACCAACAGTGGTCAGAGAAGGTACAATTTTAGGTCGGTTGCTCTTTCACACTATACTTCTGAAAAAGAGTGAAAGTAATTAGTGTGGTAAGAATAAGTAAATAAGAATTTTGGTCTCTGTCATCTTTTGACGAGATTTGTGTTTCCTTAACGTGGTTTAGCTCAGTTTAATGCGTTCTGTGATTAGTACTCACGGGTAAGCAAAGTTTTCTGCCAACTTCATGATCGTCGGAACATGGGACGAAACCGTGGCATCGTAAACGGCCCATTCATGGAAGATCGAAAACGCATCCTTCGTGGTTTTCGTAAAAACCAGAGTGGACTTTGATCGTTTTAAGAAAATCTTAACTCGTAGAAGTCCCGCAGTCATAGATTGATCTTGGATGCGTACGAAGAAATGTGGGCCAGATGTAGTGGGAAGAAAGTGATGATGATAATTTCTCCCGCAGTCGAGTTGTAATTGAAAACAGGTATTTGAAGGTAGCCTTATGTTTCAAATTTCTGTTATCAGATGGTTTCTATAGAATGATGAGGCAAACTGAACAGCCTGAAGACTCTCGACGTCACCGGTTAGGTAGACAAGTAGTTACCCCGGTACCGTGTGCAGTTATCACTGAGCCATACGTCAGCTATGCGTCTCGCGTGATTCTGTCCGCTTAAAAGGCTAAAGCAAAACATCCTAGCAACATGTGCGTAGTGTATACAATGTTAGATAACGAGGCTTGACAGCAGTTGCCCTTCATGATGCCAAGTCTCAACGGCCGACTGTCGAATTCACGGTTGATTCCTTTTTTGTAGTTTTTTGCAGATAGAGAAGGAGGGACATGATACCCCGAGTGCCATGAGCTGACACAGTTGTGTGTCTTCGGAAACACCAAAGGCGGAGTAGAGGTTTTTTGGTTGCAACTACTTAAATGGTTTTGGGGGGCCCTATTAGGCGGAAGGCTTACAGCGGAATTGCGAGCACTTCGTTGGGACTTAAATTCTGGACAAAATATGAGTTGAAGGACCGTCAGGCGTCCACAACTCTGTAGGTCGCATTCCAGTTACGGAAAGCCATGCTAAAAAAGACTTCAAGAATGCATTACAATTATAGAGATGAGTGACAAATAATTCTGGTCGCTAAACCTCCTTTGGTTGCAGCTATATGCGGAGCATGACGACTAGACAAGCTTCGGATTAGAGCCACGTTTCTTGCCGTCCTTTTAATAACCTAAAATGGATGCGATATGCACCTTAGTTGGAACCATTTTATTATTGATTTGCGCTCCCCGTTGGAACCACTGGCTTGTTGCCCATTCCGGTTAATTCATTTCGTCTTTAGCTGGGAATGCTTGTGCAATTATGGAAATATGCGCCTAATGTAGATGCACTATCAATCCATCAGCAGCATCAGCTACTAAGTATCATTCACAGATTGATTGGTGATTCCCCTGGCTAATGTTGCTCGCTCCGGTCATATATACAGTTACTATATGCTTTTATATACATGCACGGCAGGTGCCGACGTTGGCCCGGCGGATAAGGTCGTGCCGATTGGACACGGAGTTCGCGGGTTCGAACCCCCCACCGCCGGTCCATTTCCCCACTTGGTAGCCTTCTGTTGGCCACAGCCCCCTTCCTGAAAGGTGATACGCATTGTTATTTCACTAATAGAGCAAGTTATATATATATATATATATATATTTATGCACATATTAGAGGTGAGTTATGACGTTTATTGTGACGTTTTGTTTCAAACTAGGACTCGCTGTCAAATACCGTTCGTACATAACAAAGTACAAATGTGCTATTTACGCGAACTGGCATATATAAATTGTAAGTGCATTGATACGTCTTTCAGCTACACATGCCATTAATGCGAGAAAATAATGAAACGGGAAGTCGGTCAAGTGGCTTGCGGCATCACCAGCTGAAAAGGAAATCGATGGTTGAACTTTCATTTAATGTCTTAGGCATCATTAACACCGCTGTCCATCAACAAGCAGTAGGAAGGCCTTAGAAGTATACCTCCTTCAGGGGCTTAAATGATCGCCTGGCTACAGCAAAATCGCATTCGCAGACAACAAAACTTTTAGGGATTCAAGTCAACCTGCCATAATATCCGTGACATAACTCAATGGGCATTTACCACAACAGTTACGATCAAGTGGAATTAGAAACAGAAAATATGACGTCATGCAACTTACACGGCCTTTCGCATCAATAGAATGACCTTAGACTAAGAGAAATCAATAAATGGGAACTAGGAAATTCGTCAAGTTCATTCACATGTTGAACAACAGCAGAATAATAAGGCTTGGGTACAATTTGCTCCGGCCTGCAGTCTGCACACTGACCAACAGACTTGTCGTTCAGGGCTCATCATCAAAAGCCCAATAATCGTATCAGCCAACGTCGACGCTTACACAATCAGAATCAAGATGGCGACGTACGGCCGCAAGTATGCCACCGATATGGGGGTTCAGGATCTTGTCTTCTGGAGAACGCTGTGTCGCGTTCAGGTTTGCATCAACTACCTAACCTAATTTCATTTGGTCGGGCGGGTATTGCGAGGATATAAAAGGAACGGATTTTCCACGGGGCATCATCATCCTCCCTGTGTGCTGGAAAATTTGATCCTGCCTAATGCATACGGCTTTGTTGGTTGTGTCATGTACGACTAAAGAACCTCGATCGTTTGTCCAACGGTCCGCGTGATTTTTACGTATTCATGTTTCATACCTTGTCCCGAAGTGCATGCCTCTATCGAGCCCTATTTTTTTTGCTTGATGTAAACAAACACGTTTGTTCTGGGGCAGAAACATGGATCCCATGTCAACAAAGCAAGATTCCGCGACACGCCCATTCCACTCCTTCCCGGAAGTGCACAAATAACAGACGTTATTCACACGACCAGCATGACAACATTGGTCCCTTGCCACCAGCTGATGACGATTGTTTTCTCCAAAAGTCCCACCCATTGGTCAACGGTTGTTACCATTACCGACAATCCCAGTAGAACAGCTCCCATGATTTTCCAACATTACTGGATTTCGGTATTTGGTGTTTATTCTACGGTCAGTAAGAGCAGAAGTGCACAATTTCAATCTAAATGTTCCGTCGATTTTTCTATTATCCTTTGATCTAAACGTACTTAAGCAACTTCATACCATCCCCCATCCAGTGGATTTCCAGAGAGTTCACATGCGTGTAAAGGCCTATCTCAAATACAGATTTCCGCCTTTAAGTAGACAGGCGATTACTTGACGATATTATAAATCTAAGCGATCTTAAAAGAAGAATTTGATTTTATCGGGTACACCCTTGGAGTTAGGTAGTGAGTTCTTTGACAATACCGGTGTTATTGACTTTTTATTTTTTGCAAGGCGATTGCAGTCGTACGTGAAGACACTTGAGGCTCTCCAACCAGTGCTACTTTCTTCCCCGCTCACATTCCCGAAAACCTAACCACATACAGACATGTTTTTGTTCGCAGCAGTTCTGTTAAACGCCCATTGCATCCGAATACTTCCCCATTCCGCGTGAATAAAATTATTCTGTCATTAACAGAGCTGGTGGACTAGACGTTGTGTGTAGTAAACGTTTGAAAGTAGCATTTCTCTATTCAGTTTATACAGCTGGAGATTCCTTCACAAAACCGTACTTTTCTGTAACTAATACTGCCAAGTCCCTCGAGAATGGTAACCAGAACACTTCACAGTTGGTTGATCTTCTTCCCGCCACCAACACCAGTTTCGGCAAACTTTCAACCCGTTGGTTTTGTATTTGGTTAAACGAATCCAAACATTTATCCTCACACAATACTTTATGAACGGGCTTTTGTAATGTCTGCATTGATTTTTTCGAGCCCTGCATGACGTCTAGTCTGGGTATCTGAATTTTCAACCTCAGAGCTGCCCTGACGCGCAATCGGCCGAATCACGTGGCCTGATCAAAGCGCGTGAACGCGGCTGATCGGTTGTACAGCTGTACAGTTTTAACCGAACACATGTCGGAAGTGCTCGTGGGGCGCGAAAAAGTTTTCTTTTTCTGTTAGCTTCCTGAAGAATCATCTCATTGTATTGCAGATCTTCCCATGGAATGCATTTCTGGAAATAGGATGGTGGACACTAAGAGTAAGGTCGAATGTAGCAAATTCTAGTATGAATTGTCTTAACTGAAAATTATTTGATGTCCAAAATTATTTCTTATTGATTATTAGGAAACTCCAAGTTTATCGTAGAAAAGTCCGTTTTTAAGGCCGGTTAGCATAAAATAACATTCGGAAGTAGTTAAGTGGACTTTCAGATGGATCTAAGGTCAGAAACGCAGAAACTTTGTGAGAGCTCGCCGGAAGAACGTTCAGGAGATGGTTGAGACCTCTTTTGTTCATCTTCCTTAAATGGAAATTTAAAATACTTTGCTTTTTTGTAAAATAATAGTAAGTATTGTAATAGGAGTCAAACCAAAATGAAGTTCGCGAGTGGAAATTTTGCGAGAAAAACTCTAGGGAGTCACTAAGACGACTTTTGAGTGTCACCCCTTGCTCCCTGAGCAACGTATGCTCGCCACAATCCGACTGTGATTCGAAGCCACCAACCTAATTTTGTACTTCTCACTAAGAATGGCAAACTACATGGCACCTTTCCTCTATTTATCATGAACAGCAACAACAACCCTTCATGATCGCATCATAACAACCGATATCGGGACGTACAAATTAACCGCAGCGAAACCATATACTACACAAATGAGCTACCTACTGACTCAGTTCCATACGCAAATGAACCGTACACTATGCACTGTTGACATTGATATACAATTGACAGCCAGATTGGACAGCCTCTTACATTGCAGTCTTACTTTTAGTTTGACATAAAGTCTATCAAATGTGTGTGGTATACCTCATTGATACCGACTTATCTTCAGTCCCCTTCCCGTTTACTGCCACTAAGGGAGCCTGTGTTTTAAACCTATCCTGTTGTCACTTGTTGCGGTTTAATGTCCGTTTGTCTGATCCCTTTAGCGCAACTTTCTTTTTTTCGATTGACTTCGTCGATTCGTTCAGTCTAGTAGTTGGTAATTATTTTTAGCGTTGTGATTCTTTAATTGATTCTTCTTTAGCCACAGACATCCGTACGCAAACCTGGAAACCATCGGATACACATACCTGTTCAGAGCTGATAGGTGCGAAATTGATTATTTGGTCCGGGAGTAATTTTGTTCTTTCATTCATATGAATATCGCTCATTTCAAAATACCATAGTCGTACTTTCGGTGACTTTAAATAGTGGAATGATTTTTACCCTCCAAAACCTCAGTCAAGTTCCTAGCTTCTTCCTTTGCAAAGGTCGATTCCAATGATACAGGCGTGAATGAATCTCTCAGACCTATCATCCCTTGTGTGGATGAGCAATTGTTTGTTTGTTCTCGGTCGAAATTCCATACGACGAAAATTTCACCGTTTCGTAGATCAATCACTACGTCAAAATAACCTGTGCCATTGCTCATGCCTTGAAATGCGTTTGCAAACAGAAATTATTTTTGTGCTGACTTGCTTACTTGCGTGTAAATTTGTGTCCGTGTTTCCTGATGACCAAATCTGTTCGAATTTAGATCGGATCATGTGTAAGATAGCAATGGAGCAGAAAGCGAGTTGGATTGGAAAAAAAAACATCCTGCGGTTCTCTACTAGATTTGGCCCACACAGACACACAACACTATGAATTAGAACTAGGTCAATTGGTATTTAGTGGTCATCTATCCTGTCTGAGTTTGGTTCAATCAGCCCGTGTCTTGGGACGAAATGGGAGCATGCAAAAACATACCGAATTCGAGACACACACACACGTACACGTAAACAAACAGAGGTACAGAAACCCAGATGTGAAGACCACGTCAGCACAGACATCGGTTTCCCGTGCACACAGGTTTCCGAGCATAGAAAATGACTCATGCGTTAGATCGTAAACGCATCTGTCCGTATTCGAGTTGTTCCGATGGATAGCAAGGCTGGGATAACCTCATCACTAAGCGAAACAATCAAATCTTTTTTTACGATCACCAAGTAGCTTTTTAGATCGAAATGTCTTGTAAACTATGAACCTCGTTCTTATTGTTGACTTTGCTGTTGATGGTGGTGGGGATGGCGTTGGCGAGGGTGAGGGTGAGGGTGAGGGTGAGGGTGAGGGTGAGGGTGAGGGTGATGATGGTTGAAGTACCGTGTTATCTCTTTCTTTGAACGGTTAGAATATAGACTGAATAATATGTAACAAAACCTGAACTCAATACCGTATACAATGCGGTAGGAATGAGTTCCCCTGCTCAGGCAACTCCCTCATCAAGTGAAATCAAACCAATAAGCACGTGAAGTGATTGTTCAAAATGTTACCCAATGTGAACGGAACTCAGGGTAGCAATATGCAAAAGAAACTCTCATTTTTTCCATTGCCAAGCTAGGCCCATTCCCTAGGAAACACATTCAACGCCCTACATTCTTCTGACTCTGGATGATTCAGCATTTTGTCGTAATCTGTTTTTTAGACGTTATTAGATGGGTCAATGCAAACGGGGCGTACATGTGCGGCTATCGACAGAGACTAAGCTATCCCCTATTCTAAACCGTTCAAAGAAGTTCATCCCGAAATCCGTTTTCGCATTCTGTGACAAAGTCCGACTACTGGGTTATAAAAACTGCCTCGGATTACGAAGTGGTGGGACCGTATTTCTGATTAATAGCATAGCTGCCGGTGTTGTTGATATTCATGTCACTGCTGCTACTGATGACGATGATGATGGTGATGATGACAGTTTTTTTGGCTAGCTAACTTGTTCGTGACAAAAATATCCCAAAATGAATGCCACAAATTATGAACACGCTTTCCAGTATGTCCATCTCGTGAAAACCGATGAATCACAACAAAAAGATCCACATAGTTCCTACATGGAATTTTCCTGAACAGTCTAATTTACACGTAAGTAGGAGATGTTAGCTCCGCAGCAAGGAACGGTTAGTCTCCGTACAAAATGTCTTCCGTGAAATCGATTCTGTTAGTCACTGAAGCCACAGATTGATGCATGCTGTCCATAAAACGGAACTTTCATCCCGACTCTTGGTCACGTCTGGTGCTTATCATCCACTGTCCATTTGTAAGTTCGACTTCTGAACGAGACCGGTGACCTACGCCTGCTCACCCCGCAGTGTCCTACCTACGAACTGGGTCTGTACGAAAACCCAGCTATTTGACTAACAGTACAAAGATGGCTTTGGTAAAGCCAAAATAAAAATGGAAAGGTGAATGGAAGAAGAGCATGAAGGAAAGTCGGAGAAGTAGTCATACGGTCCAGTCAGAACCCCATTCTATGTGTCTGTCTAAACACCACGCGTGTGATGTATATGAGCATGTGGTATCTTTTCTCGTCCACCCCAACATAACTGATATTCGCTTATGTCTATCTCAACCCCCGCCAAGACTCTTCTTCAAATGACTTTGAAGTACACACCTTTTAAACAGTTTGCGTAGACCAGTGTCATCAACCGAGGCAGAAATGAACTAACCAACACAGGTCGTTAATCAAATGACAAACTTAAGACAACGGGTATTGTACTCCAAATTCCGGATTTCTCACCGTCCTCGTTGGAGGCCAAGCGTGAATCATCCAAACAGAGAGAGCGAGGGACAGAACTAGGCACGCCTAAGAAAAACGGCCCGTGATGAGTGAGAAAATTGCATGGGATATGAAAAACAAGAAGTAGCCCGATTTTGAGGTGAATACCATTAGGTGAAAGGAATCACATGATTGGCTGCTTCAGGGACACGAACGATGATCGTCGGCAAATCTGCTCTATAGTCGAATAGAACGAAAACCAAGATTACGTGAGTCATTTAACATCCTGTCGTTACGGGTGGTCTACCACGTGCTTAAACATCCTGTCAACTTTGTCAAGTACGTTTGTATGACACACAGAGTGTGAAATATGCCATCTCCCTAGCTCGTATACACACAAAGTGCGCGATTTCCGTTCGTGTGATGATCATGAGAATCGTGATAAAACTATACAAATAATAAAGCAATGTGAAAAAAAGTTGAAACTTCCTATGCAAGTCGGACTCAGCAATTACAACCGCGAATAGTTTTAGCATACAGCCTATCAGTAGTTCGCCGATAGATTTTACTGGTATTTATTATGCCAAGTTTTTGCGAGGGCATTTTACCAACTCCATCACCGTAAGCGTTCTATTCAAGAAGCCTCATATTTTCTCGGTTTGGGTTCAAATCCGGGGATCTTAGAGGCCACAGGAGGAGATTTTATCCTGTCATTATTTTCACATAGTTCGCGCCGGACGCAGAGCTATGTTGCCGTCCCGGAAGAATGGTTGTGACATTAAACGATTCGTCTAAACAGTTTGTCTTCTCTTCTGAAAGCTTCTATTAGTCACGCACTTCTGGCAGAAGTTTCATTCTTGATATCCGTGGCTCGATTGCTGTTGGATTCTTTCCTTATATTTTACCTGTTGACCTTCAATGCCAGTCGTTATCGGGGTGAGTGGGGAGACTACAATTTCCCCCGTTTTTTGCTCAGCCTGTTTGCATCATTTTTCATTGCTGTAGCATCGTTTCTTATTCGTGCATGCTACTTCTTTTTATAAACAAAACGAGGCTTAAAGTAAGATTGACGTAGACTGACACAAAATAGCTGCTTTGTTTTTCCCTTTCTTTTCTAGACCACCTTGATCATTCAGCCAAAGAAGCTTTTGGACATTACTCAGCTCAATCGGCGTTACCCTCGCACGAATATGGCTAACCGATCAAATGAGTCTACATCCAAGTCTTGAGATGCGGTCTTGTACAACCTCACTATCACTTGTGAATACGACCAACCAATCAGAATAGTGCATACGCATAAAAGTGGAAAGAGAACATTCTGCTTTGGTCCTTGGCCTAACACTACCCGCCAATAACATTTCCCTCTAGTCAATAGGGGTGCGGTTGCTTCTTGAATAAACTCTCACCTGACTTTCATTTGTTGGAGCTGTCCTTGCTGTCTTCATTAGCATAATCCGACGGTTGCGCCTATTCGGAGACGCGCCGATTGCCCTTGCTCGTGAGTTATTAAGGTCAACGACGGTTAACACCACTACCGTGAAGGTGGAATCGATTAAGTGAGAAGGTAGACCAATACAGTCATAATTGAACAAAGCCTTCCACAAGATGAATTGTCTGTACGCGGATCCAAACACGGATTCTCGTCCTTGCAAAGCATTCCAAACCGAACTCGGTTCTGGTGCGCCAAAGCGCTCCGCATTTTACACAGATGGAATAGATGAGACTACTGTGGGCTTCTTCATTATGTAATAAAAACTCTTGACTCATAATGCCATTCAATCCAACAATCTTTCGTCATGTGGTTGATAATGCAACAAAAATCATTGCGCGGATGAGTGAAAGCCAACATTACCCAATTAAATTGACCACTTAGATAAACACTTTAGATTGGCTGTGAAGAATTTGTGTGATGTAGGTCATTGAGGAGTGAGCGACGTTCGACGAATAGGCTGGCAGTTTTACCCTGTAAGGTTAGTAGCCTCTGTCTATCGTTTACTCGCCTCGGGCTGTTTTTGGTAGCCATGACTTAGACCAAAGTGCACCTGTTGACAAAATTCGTACCCGGCCAAAAAAACCGGGTTTTTTATTCGTAATTCGCACTTGATGGGCCCAGTTGCACTATGTACTTCCCAAGTGCGCACATTTGCTCTCGCCCGGGCCATGGGGACCAGGAACTGTCCGATTCCAGAGGCCACCAAACGACGAACAGATCGCACAGCGTATCGTTGTCTGTCTCACTATCTTGATTTGGTCTGGAATCGTGGCAGTGCCATATGCTCTTTGTCTAATCTAGTAACTAACGCCTGTTCTAGAAGTGACCGGTCCGCTAGGGCAATGGTTACACCAATTTTGCACAGCCCGTGGAGGGGATAAACAGACGTGTCGCCTTGGCAAGCAGGCAAGCAGATAAGTTTCAATGCACCCGGCTGACTGGGGTTGTCTCTGCGCCCAGTAGCGGTTATTCCTTCGGCCACCAATCCCACTATACTTGACCTATAGCCGGGTAGGTGTGTTTTCTCCCATGACCAGTCCGATCTAATCCCCATCGTATGACACGTGCTGATCACGTGGACAGAACCAGCTACTGTTGCCATGATAAATGCGAACCCTGTGAGTCACCAATCCGAATCTTGGGCTGAGTTCCATTTAGATCGATTGTTGATTATCTTAGCCACCTCTTGGTGTCAGCATGTTTGTTCGTGCATGTGCAGTGTTTGTCTGAGTGCTTTACAGGGTGCGCCAAGCTAAGTGAAAAGGTCCGAAATTGGCCCACATCGAAAACCATGTCTTTTACCCCAATGAAAACACGTACTGACGCTCACTTCGGTTGTCTGTAGCACACGGGTTCGACAATCGACAGCTCAGTCTGGGTTGTAGAATCATGTCCAAGCTCAACGATGCCCAGTTGAGTTCGAAAACCTGAACGATTTCAAATTTGGTCGAGCCTCAAGCACGGTGGCGTCAGTTTCCACTTTGTCGGGCATGTGAACCGGGCTGAATTGTGACCATCGCGAATGGAGGCTATAGGCGAAATCGCGGTGCGAACTGACAAGGTAAGATGACTCGAGCAGGTCAACATTTGGACGAGTTCAAGTTGTCTTCGGCGCAGCCACGTGGTTCTGACGGAACAATAAGACAAAAAGACAGTCATGTTCGTATTTTGTCTTGGATCTCAGCCATGGTTTCTGTTTTGGTACCATTCCGTACATTAATTCCGCTCCATTGGTAAACCTCTCATCCGTCATTTCTCTGATGATCTTGTTTTATGAATCAGGAGAACATGTTGCAGTTTTGTTTCTCAGGTTGATGTCAATCCCAGTTATCCCGTTTTGTTTTTTTTTCCCTTGTCCCTAACGCCTCACACTAGTACAGTGATGCGCTAACCACTGAATTCTGGGAATGTACGTAAATCACTTCGTGCCCTAGATGGCATCGCTCACATCGTGCCCCAAAATTTGTGCCCCGTAGTTGTCCCCATCCAAATCCCTAATTTAGACCCATTTTTGCCATTCTTCCTGTTTCCTTGTCAATTTTTCGCAGTTGCGAAACGTTGTAGTCTCTCTGACCGGATTTCTTCCACATATGGCATTTCGAAAGTGCTGACAGAAGCCACTTTGGAACAAACATTACTTTTTTCCAAGTGCAAATGATGACCGAGCGACCAGCAATACCGCGTCGTCCTAACGGCGATCCACACATCGACTCATCACAACTTCGTGATCGATTTGACTTGCAACTCTACTCAAACCGGTCAAACCCTAGAGCTACTCGCTAATGCGGTACGTAAAACGATTCAGCAAGATGGTCTTCTTAACACCACCGAAGTGGTACAACAGGCGTCTCCAGGACCAGGTCATTTGTACATGCTATGCACAGAGAAACAACAATGTAACTAATAACAGTGACAACATTCGATGGGCTTAACAGTGCAGTGAGCTCAACTTCCTATTCAATACATAAATATTGTCTTGAAGACAAAGCTATTCATGAATTCGCTCAGCTCGGTTGGTTCAAGCTAGCTAACTTACATTGCTGGATATTAGGTCAGGTGACTTTTCATCGTGTAAGAGAATATTTGTATGCGAACGCATGGGAACGGCTTTTATAAGTTAACTAATTCAGGTTTCATGACTAGAAGGCTCCCATGGGCATCCGTTAGCTTTGTTAACGGGAAAACCCATGTATTTCTGCTAACTGAACCCACCGTCAGATCTCGCGCAAATTGAGAGCAAGTGCCCGTGACGTTCAGTCACAATCACTGACCAAAGGTTGAAGAAATACAGTAAAAAAAATCGTTATTCACTTCTTTTGTGAGTTTGGGCCCACTCGGAAACACTCACTCCACTGCGTTTTCACCTGGTCGTCAAAACCGGTCAGTCGCGACACCTCCATCCATCGTCAGTTGACGTGCAAACACGTATCCGTTCGAACAACAGCCAGAGAGGCACAAACTACAAGCCACGTGATCTGTGCCCGTCTTCCCCACTCAATCACTTTGCCCATCTCGGACGCAGAAAACGAGTTTGATCAACGCTACCAAAATTCAAGTTACCATAACGACGATAATGCACCACATTCGGTGAAATGACGCAACATAATGACCCAAAGGCAGTTCTCATCCTGGCCCATTCGCTGCCACGACGAATGACTACTCATGATCCCCATGCACAACCAGAAAACGGCCAACCCCGCAATTCCCCACTACTCGGCCTATGTATGCGTAACCGTGTGTATGTGTATGTTTATGTGTATGTGTGTGCGTCTGTGCCTGTATCTGTGCCTGTGCCTGTGCATGTGCATGTGCATGTGACACATTCTCTGGACGTCCAATTTCTGGTTCTATTCCAGACTGGACAATCTGGAGCACCGATGCCCCATCGTTCAACAACACCGGGTCATGTTACATTGGAAAATGTTTTTCAAAAATAAATCTAACTGGATCATGCTCGACCATGTCCTCCAGTGGGGACATCGGACTAAGTTAGTCATCAACGGAGTTCGTTACAATCCAAAATTGAAATCCGTGATAATTTTGTTCTCGAATTTCGATCACTATGATGAGCAGAGAGAATTTCAATACAATCTCTACTTCTCATGTTTAGCGCACAGACATCGAAGCGTCTGCGTGGTTATCTGCTTTTCTAGTGTCACATCACACTGAAACAAATTATTTGCCGTGGAGCAACTAACGACTGTGGATTTCCAATCTAGCGCTGACGTCATCATGTGGTCTGAAGATAAGCGTCCCAGTGTAGACGGCTCATTTTTTGTGGTGTCCTCTAACAAGGGACCCGTTTTTTTTTAAATCGGCGTCCATGCGGACTGATGGTGGGATCTGTTTTGGTCGTGACGTCTGACCAGCAAACGAGACGACTATCACATGCATAAGTTATCCACATACAGTCACTCGCATGCAAACCCAGAGCCTCGTTCGCGCTACCATCGCACCAGCATCAGCATTTGTGCTAGCAATTCAGTACTTCATGAAGGTTCCAATCTTATTGCCACTGTTCCGCCACCTCGTGTGCCTGAAAACACTGGAGCATAGGCTAACGCGGTTGAGTCTGTGCCCAAGCGCACCAGCGAAATTCGGTTCATGATCTACGGCAAAGCGGGAAGAGTTAGGTCGACTTCACACAGACACGCTAGTTCTCAATTTGGTGTTCAAACCATCCGCGCAATTCACGCGCGCTCTAATTGGTTCAAATGCTCCACAGAGAAGGCTGCTAAGTACACTCGAGCGCAACACATGACTCACCGAATCGGAGCAGATGAACATACAGCCGGCTGGTTCGTTCGTTTGATGGTTCGTTGATTGGTTGGTGGGGTGGTACGCTGTTTGCACGGTCGAATAGTCATCTTCATATCTCTGCAGGTCGCTCTGGTGAATTATGTACAAAACAGACACATGTACACCAGTACATACACACACTCCCCACAGACACTGTTTGTTAAGCATTCGGTCAGTTGTAATTCATCCGGACAAGAAAAAAACTGACTGACCGATTCGCTTAAATACCAGTGACAACGACTGAACACAGGTGTTTTATTCGACCACCTGATCCAATTACGACCAGCTTCATCCGATCCCGCGGTGTTCGGAACAATTAGCTTGCGGATATGCTGCTAACAACGACCAGTCTAACGCTTGCGCTGACCATCCTTGTCCTCGGTATCGCTCATCTCGTCCCGATTCAGGGTTCCGCTGTGGCGGGTGAACGTTGGTACGTACGATCCACGGGCGGTGTGACGCGTTACCCGGTGGTTGCATACATTGCCCAGAAGACGGAAGACTGCGATGCCAAAGTCAAACTGGTGAATATTCCACCCAACGAGTTCCATATGCACGTGCATTTCGCATGGGAAAAAGCTATGCATCCAATGTCAACCGTAAGTTTTGCTCATCACTAACATTGATTCTTTTTAAATTGCACTGTCCGGCCCATACGGCCCAAAACAATTTTCACTCTCTACAGGGCTTGATTCCAGTGGCAATTTCGATCGCATCCATTCGTATAATTATTACGCGAATCTCATTGAAAAGCAACAAGAATAATACGATTTTGTGAAATAACGTCTTGTATTTTCACAGTTGATATCAATAACAGCCCCGACTCTCCCTACGAGGTAGCCTATCACTCGGTCTACAATTGTTGTATTGTACCGGGACAATGATCCTCCGGGAGGGCGCAAATGTTCTAGTCTGGAAAGTTGATGAGAGGAGACCTGGTGACCCGAAGCTCAGTAGGTGAGAGAATCCGGGTGGTCACACACCAGATGGGAGCCGCAACATTTTACATTACACTGTTATTGGTCATTCGTCACGAATTTTTGGAAACACATTTTCGAATTCAGATAATCCGGGACTTATCCATCGGGAAAATGTTCACTGTTAAATAGTTTTGCATATTTTCATGTGAACTCTAATCCGAGGAGATTAGTGGCTCTGGAAAATGTCTCATTCGATCAGCGTTCTGTTACCGAATGCTGACCGACGGGACATGAGTTATGGTTTTGTAAGATTGATGTCTTGATTTGGTGGTTCTTACAAATATTTCATCCTCACTTGTCGAAGTGTTGTACTTGGTCACGCAGTCAGCCCCGAAGGCGACGGTTACTGTCCATCGCGGTCGTACAGGTGGATTCTTATTGTCAAACTTCATCTATGTCGACCTCTATTGTTTCGTCAACGGAGCCCGTGGATATTTCTACTCTCGGTTTTCAATAACTTGTCAGATGTTTCTTGTTTCTCTAACCAGATTGTTTGTGAAGTGGTGTGATGTTTGGTTGCGGGTCTAGATTGTCCTTCGTGCATAATTGCACATGCGGATGTGTGGCAAACACGATGTCAGCTGTCTGGTTAACGCAGCACGTGACATCACATCGTGAACGCGAGACCACGCCAAGTTCCAGTTGGTTCACCCTTCGGCAATAGCATCTCGTGTGACGGTGATAGTACCTGGGTGAAATCACATGATACGAAGCGCGATGGCTAAGCACATACATGTGCCGAAAGATGAGCAAGATTCCGGCAATGCTTTACGTCAGACTTTTTGGCACTCTATATATATTCCAACTCGCAGCGCATTTCTTCTAATTTCATCATATTTTCTGGCTTTTTTTTGTCAGCAAAAGTAACTAATCAGGCAGTTTCAACGACCCTAGTTTCCGATGTGCCAGCTGTGTTAGCTCATTTCGTTCCATCCTCGGACACAATGACTAACTGCATAACTCTGCTTCCGGATCATCATCTTTCTTCTGGTGCCGCTGGTAGGACTTGTCACATGTCAGGCGTTCACCGTACGGGGTGTGACTTTGTGTAATGTGAAACATCGGAAGCCAATCTAAAAAGCCTTGGTGAAAAGAGCCGCAATTGTGACTGGAGACCAGTAATGGACTACAGTCATTCAAATTTGCTCACGATTTACATTGATTCATACCATATGAAACCAGGGCCTGATTTTGTTATTCGCAAGTGTGACCGGTCTTCCAGTATTTTTATCCATTACAGGGTGATGGTAAAGCGGTCAACCTAAAGGTCGCGAGTTCGTATCCTTCCACAACCGCTCAGCTACCCCACCTGACAGTTCTCTGTTGGTCGTGAAAATTTTGTACATTGTCGTTTCATTGATAAAGAAGGTAAAATGTCATACTATGAAAGAAACTAATTACCACCATCTTTGGAGATAGTAGAAAGAAGTCATGCTGCGCTAGGGTTGACAGTGCGGTAAAGAAGATATCGAAAACTGTGTAATGACCGACTTCGGATGTGAACTCTTAACTACGGATCTCGGTTGACTCGATGATTCGATTGAATTAGCGACTGCACATACGGCCAGTCCGTTCCAATCAGCTCTTTACGTCCACGCCGACTGGTAGCAAACGCACTCTCGGGCGCACGGGAAAGCATCACGTGGACATGTTCCGTCAGTTGAGCTTCAGTGTTCACTCATTATCTGACTTAGCTTGCTTGGATCAATTAGCCTTCGAATTTTGTTGTTTGTTCAATTAAAAGATTTGTTTTTTTGTACAGTTGCCCGCATTTGGGCGATGCCGTTGCTTGTGCAAGGACAACGATTGCGTGCGTACAGTGCACTCTGGTTAGGAGCGAGGTATGCCTAAACTACTAAGTTTGGTTTGGAAACTACGAAAATTATTGTATTTCGGGATCACTAGTTCACCATAAAAGATATATTGTTCATCAGAAATACGCTCCCCTCTCCACTCCAAAATGAGCAGAACATTGTCCAAGAGTGGATATATTCAGTTTAATCATATTTCATTGCAACTGAAACGACTAGATTTTTCTCAAGCAATAGTTGTCTAAATGGGGGAGCCACATGAATGTCACATCTACTTGTCGATATCGTCACGTGAATTTCCTCCATGGTGTGCTGATAGTAAAATTCTGTTGCCACAAGGGAAATGTGACCAGGCTTGTTTCCCTCGAGGAAACCCACTTTGGTAATTCCATCCGAAATTTACAAGATCTATCGGTGCAGAATTAGTTGGTCATCCTGACTTTCAGAATGATCACCTTGAGTAACAGCAAGTTACAGATTTTCCAAATTTTCCTGTCAGGCATTTGGCAAACCTCCACCGTGCAGCATTGTCGCTGTCACTTTCTTTGTTTTAATACTATTCTTCCAAGTAGACCTTTTAAGATTGTGCTTGATCAACGAATATATTGATCATCCGTCAAGATGATTGATTTCCATTGTTCATTCAAACAACGGTCGAATGGGAAAGTGTTGGATCAACGAGACGGTTTTGATGGATTTTCCGCAACTTCACATTTTCGTGAACAGGTCCGACGGGACTTGATAGCTCGAAGTGAACGCCAGAGACCTTTAGTATGACCTTTACATGGTCTCTCGTCTCGTGGGTGTACTCTTGAACCAATCTGACTACCACAACTCATCTCATGGTTTTCCCTTACGGTATTGTAGGCGGTACCATGTAAACGAGCAATCATGTTTGGTTAGATTGAAGTTTCCCGATCTGACGGTAAGGAACTTTTTCACCCAATGGAAATTCGGGGTTTTTCCTCTGGCCGCGTTTCATTAGTCCTAGGCTAATTTTAGGAGTGGAATTAACACACACGTATTTGGACAACGCAGTTTACAAATGGCTTGAACTATGTAACCGAGGGACGTAAGTGGATAGCCCAATATGGATTTTGTCAGGAACCGTAACGTCAATGAGATTATATCCATTTGTTCTGACCGATGATGGTTACGCGCAATAAAATGATGGTCAGAGACTACTGAGCGACGGGAAAACGTGCTACCAAGAGAGTATAAATTTTATAAGACGAACATTGCACGGCGGAAAATCCGCATGTCATTGAATCGAAAGTTCTAATCACTAATTGCCAGACAGGCGCATAGTTCTGTACCAAAATCTAACTCGGAGTTGTCAAGTGAATCGGCCCGGTAGTCGGATGTCGGTTCGCACAATTATTATAGAAACTACTGACAATTGGGTATTCACAGGTCTTGTCAAGCGTCTGCGAGGGGCACCCAAATGCTGGATCCCCTCCTTTTACTCCGCTTGGTGCCGTAAATGATGACATCGGCAGCTTTCCGATGCGCCAAGCGAAAATCTAGTAGGTACACAAACCACTTCATCCGAACGCGGTTCTTCTGCCTCATTCACTTGGATGCGTATGCATGTTATTAGATATGCGAATTTGTGGACTAGGCCTCATCACGTCGAATGTGTTTCAAATCCTATTACCATCAAGGCTTTGTTGCTTCCATTCTGGTATTTGACTAAAGTTTTACCCAGCTTACAATCCACAATGCAACAGAGAGGGAACATCCTGAAGTTTTGGTCCATGGTTTCTTATCATCTCTGGGTCGATTTGGCTCGTATTAATTGCGTCAATGCTTCATCACCGTTCCAACTGAAGTGCGCCATGTGCCATCGTATCTTTATGGTTCTCCTGCTCAAAAATGTCATCTTGAATTTGCAGATGACTTAAACTCATGTGTGTCATTCACAGAAAGAAACATCTCCTTTCATTTGGGACTATTAACTTATTAAATTTATACAAACAGCTCATTTTATGTAATCTTGTGCAAACTTAGTGTATTTTCGTCCAGTTTAATTTGCTTTATTCACAATCGATGGTTCAGGTTATCATCGATCACAACGGACAAATATTAGGAGCTAATTTGGTCCTACCGGTGAACAGTCTAGCTGACCTGTATGCCCCGGGGAATATCTCGCACGTGGTCGATTTCGCCACAAATTGTTACGCGTGGGCTCGATCAAAAGATCCAAGTGGCGAACCGGTCGAGTCATACGTATCCACCCTACGGGCTTACAATCGGGACGATGTGAATCGATATTTGATTCAGCACACTGTTACTCAGTTCCTAATTCATTCCAAACCCGGATCACAACATTTTGTGTGGGAAGCCGGTTCGGTGATGGTAAGTCTCTTTGTACCACGTTTGTCCACGGGGCAGCAGTTGATTGATAGCAATGCTGGTTGTAGTAATAGCTGTAAAACTATTGGTCAGCATCATTTGTCATTGGTATTGTTACAATATTGGCTTGGTGTTGTTCTTATCCGTAATGTTCAGCAGACATTCTTCCACATAAAACTGGTCGTCCCCCCTTGGAAATGCGCGTTTACGCGGTACCGTGGATTGACATGAAAAACAAGACTAACTGGCGATTACAATTGATGGAAGAGGTTTCGAATAGCGACAGTTGAATTGTTTTTTTTCTTTCGAATCAACACAAGTACTCTACCCCATCAAAAAAATGTTTTTACCGATTATGGAACGAATGACTATGTTCCGATTTCGGTGGTGGATGGTGATTTCCTATTTTCCGACTCGTTACCGCATCAAAGTTGTGATTCTAAACTAACCCAAGTTCCAGGATCATGGTTGCTGACTAGTTTCTTCTTTTTATCTCTCTCTCTCCCTCTCGCCCTCTCAAAGCGCTGTGGGCTGCATAAGCTAAAAGGTGTGATCCTTCCGTAGCGCTACAGTACCTTAGATACAACAAAACAATTCCAAAGTGACGCTTTGAATTGGTTATCTAAATAGTGACCTGATGCATTGAATGTATCGAATTCTATCCAATCTAAGGGCACCGAGTTAGGTCCGAAGTGCTCGACCTGGTCCACATTGATCGAGAGGTGCAAAACACAGCAGGCGGACACAACCCAGGGTCATTTCACCAGGCCGGACCAGGTTGAACATTCGATAGGAATATTAAGAGTCAAACCCGGAAAACAATACCACTATTTTCGCATTACTAAATCCAAGTTACGGCGTTCGTTTGCGCGATGATTGTTCCAATTGCAAGAGTGCCCTCACGGAAGTACGTAAATGAATAAGGAGATTGAACATTGCCCAAATAAGGGTGGAATCAATGGGAATAGAATGTCCTCCCCCTGGGCTCGACGTGGCTGGTTGAGCTCGCCAGCGTATCTGATGCGCCAAATGACTGGAGACGATATCACAAAGTAAATTGTTAGTCTGGTAGTGCCTTTTGGTCTTAACAGCGTTATCGAACTCTCTGGTGCTTAGTTTATCTTGTTCAACCTTTGAATCATCTCCACTTCGGTTCCTTTTGGTATCATTATTGTAACTCCTGTGGACCTGAACATGACAAATCAAAGTGTAGAAAACGGAACGTGAGTTTAATTTGCTTGGGTTCATGCATCTATAAAGAGTAGAATGCATCATACACATGCGTCTTTTCCAGAGAGTACTGACCTCGTAAATACGTCCAATCGTTAAATTTATGTGTGATGCAGTGATAATGCATGATATATATCATATACATATATGTATATATACAAACTCCCGTGATACAAGATAATTCTATACATCGTCCTGCTGCATCGTAAGCTTGGCCATTTGGTCAGCAGGGTGATGCAGGACCCCCTAGTTTGGCTTGGGAAAACGGATTGTATCCAGCGCATTGGCGAGCCCTGAATTGCGGTAGACAGCTGGTGAATTGAAGAATTCGGTTGGAAGAGCTGGTCAGTGTTTGATCGACTCCAAACAAAGTTCCTTTTCTTTTCTGTCTCCTCCATGGCTTTCTTCTGGTGGCACTATTTTATTCCGTGCACTGCGCATGAATGTATTGAAAGGAGCCTGTTTCATAGCCACCGGGGCTCACCACACGGCGAGGATCGGTAACCGTGACGCTGTAACTTGTATTGTATAGTTCGGACGACGTAACGAGTCTGGGCGCAACGAGTTATTATCTACCACCAAGCAGATATATTTATCCCGGTTTATTTGTTGTCAAGGCCAATCTGAGTAGCACTTCTGGTCGCGGTAACTGATGTTCGATTTCTGGTGACTCTAACCGGTGTTTATCTTTGATTATACTGTGCATACCTGTTTCACAGCCCCTTAGGTTGTAATGATAAGACCTATCTAGGCTCACTTTAATCTATCACCCCGCTGACATGCACACGAGCTTGTTTTGGATATTTTCACAAATGTATTTGATGATGTGCCAGAAAAGTGGATTATAAGGACAGAAAATGTAAAGGAGCGTCTGTTGGTCAAACAAACATCGGATAATGATCCGTATACGGAGGCGTTGTCAAAGGCAAACTCGAACGAGTAAACTACACAGAATCACGTGTGCATGAAGCTGCCACGTGGACTTACAAAACTGCGTTACCTTTAATTTCACAAGATGATCACGAGTTGTCCGAAATCCAAAACCATCTGTTACGACCACATGTGTTATTTTTGTTTGACCTTGTTATTACGTGACTCTAATTGAACTGGTCGTGACAATGAATTCCAGCTGAACATCTCCTAGCACTTGATTGGAAGAAGGACATTTCACGCTGCCTTGAAGCCGAAACCTATTAGTTGTATGTCAAACTAATCGATGTCCTCGTGCACGCGCATGAAAAATTCAAGACTCCCGTCTTGCTAAGTCCTTAGTTGTTGTCACTATTAATCAGAAACTACCATAAGAATCATCTACTGATGTTCAAAAGTATTGCAAAAATATTGGACTGGACAAATTACTCAAAGCCGGTTGTATTTTACTTATCTTGCTTTGAATAACCCAATTGACAGGGTTAGATGGTTCTTAAACTGCTGTGCCTGGATCTGAGGGTATTTCGCGAGGCTCTTGAACTACGGAAGATGGTTCGGAATCACATTTACATCCACATCGAGTATATGCACCCCGGGCACCACCAGGTCATGTGCACTTCGTGGCCCGGGCGGGCAACTGGCCCTCATGATCACTTTAGCTGACGTGACTGATTAGATGATCCTCACTGGCATAACCGCACCAGCGTGTGTGCATGTGTGGACTGGTCACGTCGCTTATGCACTTGCTTGAATTCGGCGACTCGAGTGAGGCGACAGTCGACCGTTGAAGGTTAAACTGACGTGATGTCGGATTCCTGAATCATGATACCCGTTTTAGTGGCTGGTTCAGTGTCTGACCTAAGACAGAAAATAAGAATCAACTACAGCGGTTCAACATTCCGTTTCGCGGACTAGGTGTTGGGAACAACCAGATTGCGGTCACGTAGTAATCCAGACAACATCACACACTTCCCGTATTTTATTTCTCGTCTCCCCATCCATATTGCGCCTTTTCCCATTTGTGCATGATAATTCGCTGCTTTGGACATCGGTTCTTGTCATGACATCGTCTCTCCAGTACTGCATAGTATTTTACCATCAGTAGTACATTGGACCTATAATTGAATTGAGCTAATCTGTTGGTGCATATGAGCTTACGTTCGATATTACGCAATCCCGTACAATATAGGATTCGCCAAGAAGTGCTCTTACAGATGATTCACATTTAACGCTATAAGTTAAGAAATACCAATGTATTCATTTGTTGACCATAGATACTATTACAATTACTCGTTAGTTTGTCTATCCTTATTCGGACCTGCAGGATCGCATGAAACTTCCGTGTCATGCGAACTGCTAAACGCCCAAAAATTGTTACCATGACGTTGTAAAAACTTTAGTTCTGTGGTTGTTGGAAATGGTTTATCCTTTTCTGTTCGTTTTCCCAAGTCAGTCTAAACGTCAAATTGGGTTGACATCAGGTGATCCGGGGTGTGGGGGTCATGGGAGAATTGTGATAACGCGATGGGCATGTTACCCGCGAGCTGAGTTATTGGCAAGTTTGGCCACTGTCTCTTTGCTCGGTTAAATGAATTTTAACAGTCGACAATGTGAGTAATTTGTGCGACTACTTATCATACGTGATGCCTTACAAGCTCGATAAGTCAAGCCCCAGGACAACGCTCGCGCCAATCGACACAACTCGTTCACCGGGCTTGGCTTCACCCATGGAAAATGAATTTTGTCTACACTATTCGCTTTCTCATCCGTCGTTGGCTCGCTGCCTTAAGATTTTCATGATGTCTCTATGTTACGTTACGAATGGGAGCCACCAAAAACTAACTGGTTTGTGCATGTGTTCCTTCGAATTTCACGCAATCTCAACAAAGTGGTAATATGAATAGCCCTGATACTCCGGTTAACGGTGAACTGGAGTTGTTCTTACGTGTGATTTCTGTGGTTGCGGCCACATGCCCCAAAGAGTTCGGCCATGGCTGTCCCAGTAAAAATGGAAAGCAATTCTCGGTTCAAATTGTCTTGAAAATGTGTGGAGTAGCATTTTATATCTGGTGTAGCCCCTCATATGCGGGGACGTATGTTTGTCAACTTTTAAAGTTGTGGACTTCTGTAGCTGCATGAAATTGTGAAACTTGCTGCTCTGATTCCGAATTTCACGCTCTCTCCTTGTACTAAACGCCGGCAGTTTTAGCTTTGACAGACTAGATTTTTTACTATTAGAAAAATGATTTTTTGACAATTGATCATCAAGCACATGCTCACCGGATTGTTCCAGTGAGCATATTCCACTCCCGCGAAATAGCCGTTTCGCACTTTTACGAAATCCGATTGGCGACTGGTCAAAATCAATCGTTTCCGACTGACAACTATGCTGGAAGTTGAAAAACCGCCTGAGATTTTCCATTTCCTCGCAGTCCAAAGTATCGCTTTGAAATCCATCCATCCAGTTTGTTATTCCTGTTTGGCTTGATGTTCGTACGAGATACCGTTGTCTGAGATGGCTGGTTTGTTTGTCAATCTGAAAAATCAGATTGCGCTGTCTTGGAGCGTTTAGGACAATTTGTGCTGCTGAGATTTTCTCGCCATTTAGCAACTCCTGTCGATCGTGTAGTACTCTTTGTCTAAAATTAAGTGGCACCAAGCTGCTGCTTAGTAGTACACGATCATAGTTAAGCAGCCTCGGGAATGTCCAATGCTCTTGTGATTTGGGTTGGAATAGGCGAACCTTTCATCACACAAAACCCACCTATCGACAAAATTCAGACCAGAGTGGCAAAACATATCATCGGGCTCAACAATTCATACGTGACGCGCCTGGTTGCTTCTTGTTGTGCTGTTAAGAACACCTGAAGTTACTTGGACAATTCAGTCACTTCGGGGGGAATCGTGACCAGTCGGACGGGTTTCTCATCAAATATTAAGACCATAGATTGTATAATTTTTTTCTTTCTTACCTCCCTTACTAGTAAAAGATCAAGGTGCATTGATTTTACGAACGAGTTGCTGCCAACTGAAGTGAAAAAGTTGACCTGCCTTTAAAGGATTCTAACTAGTAACCCACGGGTTGAAACACTGTGATGTGGATCGTCACATGACCGTAAAAAGGGAACACTTGTGATACTGGCAAATCCAAACAATGGTTTTTTCGACATTTCGATAATAGGATCCGAAGCGGCTGAACTTTGCCATTTAATTATTGTTATCACTTTTTTCCTCGTGGTAGGACGATTTTACTTGCAGCGAATCTCAGTCATCTAGGGGTTTTGATGTGGTCAAATCTGTAGCAAACGCATGGTTGATCTCACTGGACTCTCATTTGAATAATTATGAGCGTAAATAGAGGCCAAGCCCGCTTAAGAATCACACAATGATTCGCCGGTCACGCACGGTTAACCCTTAGAAATAGAACACTAAGTCTGGAAGCGTGGGTTTTTGTTGTCATTAGTATGTTTCACATACTGATGGGTGAGCGAAATTCCCCGAAAGCACACCAGCGGTTTCCAAAAGGTTTTGAATAAGAGAGCACTGTGTACGCATAAGTGACAAGCGACAGCAGCCGAAACACCCAGTGTGTGTGCTTCCGAGGAAATTTCGTTCATCCAGCCGTTTGCGAGATATACTTCGGACAACAAAAATCCCTGCCCATGGTCTCTCCCCTCAATTTTTGTTCCTGCATCTTCCTTGAATCACTAAGCCCGTTGTACGGTTGCTTATGGCCCAAAATTTTTTGGTTTTCAAAAATTTAATATTTTTTGCGGCACGATTCAGCTTCAGCGCGAAGCCTTGCAGCTTACGCCAAGAAGGAGTATCTGTTATTAGTACGAAGTTCACCCGATTAGCCCCCAATTAGCGAGGACACGGGATCCTCTGAAATGGTTTGGTCAGATAGCGACTGGGTAGACGGACTACTAGTTTAAATGGTCCATCTATGGTTGATAGAAGACTTACTGACCCCTTGCTGCTCGGCGAGACTATTCTGTCCTAGCGACCGACTAATGCTGCATGCTTTGAATCCTTACTGTACCTCAGTCCTTGTAAATGGATCCGGAATGTAAACTAGCCCAACTTCACGTGTCCGATTCCTGGGCTTATTGCTTAGCGCAATTTGCTGAAGTTCGAGCTCTTTGATGCTACCTGCGGTCTAGCCGCTCTAGCGTGTTTACACTGACGTTGGTATGGTCCGACAGTAAATCTACCGATTGAAAATCTGGGCTGTGAAGTATGCCTCCGGGGCTGAGAGGGTTCGTACACTTTGTCCGTATAAGGTCTTTAACTTTATAAATGACGGTTCCGGCTTGTCTCTCTACCTCTCCGGGTATCCACCTTTCTGACCCAATTCGAAAAGTGCATACACGCATTTGATCTCAACTTTCAGTGTTCTCGATTGGGCATTGACTTGTATAGGAGTTGGAGTTCCAGCCTTATAGAACAACATAACTGATTTGCAGCAAACAAGAGAAGTACTTTCCTTGTGATCACTTCAGCCATAAACTCGAAATTTCTCGGATCTGCATGAATAAATTCAACCGGAATGACACAGTTCGCAATACCAGCATGGCGTAGGCGTTCTGTTTCAGAATTTCAATAGCGTAAACTGTGGTCTTCTGTGAGCGACCATCGAACGATGCCGTTGCTTACATTCCTGCTTTCATAGGCGTTTTCAGTATCCTATTAAAAATTGTTTAAGTTCCAGATCTCTTCGGTTCTTTGTTGTAACGTAATTACTAAAACTGCTTCAAGCTTGGATGAAAGTCGGATTCAAACGTCATTCTCATATCGTGAGTGGAGACCACGAACGAAAATGAAAGTGTGATTTCAAAATTCACGTAACTGACGATTTACACTACTCGCACATGGAATTAAATAATCATCAGCAGACTTTAATAGTTGCCAGGACTGATAATGTGTATTCAGCAAAGTGGAAACTCCATCAAAACTAGTGCAGAAATGGTTTATAATTTCTGCTAAGATAAGGTCTCTTGAAGGATTACCACAGGGACTGCTCCTGACAGTCTATCCTCAGCTTTTTGAAGATATGGTTATACGGCCCCGACGGATGCATTCAGTTCTCTAGCAGTCCTACTGCTTTAGCAAAACGTTTTCTTCCCATCGACTTGACATCTTCTGCTCTTAGACTGACAGGCCGCGCTACACTGATGCGCCTACGTTCTTATATGTATCCTCCTGACTATCCATTTCAGTCTGCTTATAAATCTAACAGGTCCACTGTGGACGCTGTCGCCTCCATCATTCATCACATTTGTAAGTCCTTAAACGCATCGTTGCGCCTTTTTGTTCTATTCGACGGCATTCCATTCGGTCCCACAATCTCTTCTACCTCACAAACTGGAAACATCTGGTTCTCCCACACCTTTATTAGCAGGGCTGTCTCATTACTCTACTGACCGAATCTAGTGCACACGAATGAACGGTAAAACTTCACAACCGTTGGTTGACAACTCAAGTGTGCTTCAGGGTGCTGTTCTTTGATCGTTTCTCGCTTCTACTTACATTTGCGACTTATCAACTAGATCCCTTGTAATTTATTCAAGTATACCGATGATGTTGCCCACTCTCAAGCCGTTTCCAGTAACGACTTTCAGTTTCTCTAACAACTTATATTCTATCAACGATTGCTCTGCACAAGCTGGTTTAACTCTCAACACATCTAAATGTTTCGTATGTCTGTTCTCTCTCTCGATCTCGGTCAACCTACCCATCTGAAACGTCTTTAATCAACTCAGTCACAATCACCAGGATTGGTTCTGTGAAATATCTAGGAGTTACTGTTCATAAAATCTGAAGTGGACTTCTCACATTCCTACTCGTGCAAAGAATCTCCGACGGTTGTCATTTCAAATCAGGAAGCTTCGGCACTATCTCCTGATTCGTATACCAATGTGTTTTTCCAATCCTTCTTCTTCGATGTTCTGCAGTAATATTTTCAGGTTTACTTAGAAAAGACTTTGATATTGTTCTCCCGGGGTCTATCATTTATTAAGCGAGTGTCTTTCATACCATTAAGTGAGTTGTCCTTCCATGGATGTGATCAGCAATTATCAGCCTGTGAGAAATTTGCTCACGAAATACCCTCAGATCCCAGGCATCCTCTACACAACGATCTTTCAAAATGTTGCTCTCTCATTTCAACGCGATCTGCCTTTCGTTCCATACCCTCTAGAATCAATATCTATGGGAACTCCACTGTCCCATATTTAGCACACATTTTGACAAACCGTGACCGTGTTTTAGCCGATTTCCTGAGCATCCTATTCTAATGTGTTCAGATCATTCCTTGATGAGTTTTGTTTCATTTTTACAAGATGATGAGTGCAACTTTTATCCTATTCCTCTTTCCCACGTTTTTCTGACTGAAATGCGACATATTTTGTACGGAAAAGTCTGTACCATACAATACAATCATTTACCTCGTCGAAAGCCTTACTCGGGTGACCCCATCAATAGTGCCACCATCAGCATGCCGTACAATAAATCACATATTGTGCAATCGATAAACTGATAAGGAAATTCGTTCAGGTATCTTCACCTGTGAGAAGTTTCCACCGGCTGTATTTTGCCGCGCAGAAAGACGCCAAATTGAAATTAGGAAATCTTTGTCCTGTTGTTTTACTATACGTCACATATTTTTCGCTGCTGCAGCCGTTGTCCATTGTCAACAGATTGGTATGACAGACAGTAATTCGGTTCAAGTAGGAATGTACACCTCACTGAATTGTGGTAATTGTGCCATTTGGTTTCCAAGTTCGAAAGTGGACCATGTCCCGATCGTCAAATCACTGGTTTAAGTGATCCAGTCAAGGTTGAATTAGAGACTAACTAGTCACGTGCTGTTCGATGAGAGTCTTCCATTTCAATGACCGTTTAATACTGTCTGGTGTTAAATCACCGCTAGCCTACTGGCCCATGCTTATACATAAGACCTATGCATATAGGGTCACAAAAAATTAGTAATGTGATTGACCTCAGCCTGTTATATATATATATATATATATATAAATATATATATTGAAAAGGGTGTGGCATGCCGCCACCAAAGTAGTGCCAATCAATCACACTATTAATCCTGGAGGATTGGGTTGTTCAGTATGAGATCGTAAAGAACCAGAGGAGATCTGACCTAAACTAGGCATATCATCCAAGGAGAGCTCGGATCGGAGCTTCGGTCTGAGTCCCCGCTTCGTGATCTTTGCAGGAGTGGGAGTCGCCCATTAATCATAAACCAGCAGCCTACGGATATGCTTCAGGTACATTCACTCTCGCAGAAGTTAACGAATCAATGGAATGCAGTACCCGCCGAATTGGCGGAAAAAATGACTTTTATATTTTCAAGGGTAATTGTGCAACTGTTCAAACAGATTGTGTTGGGAGCATCACTTCCATATTTTGCCGGAATCGTGATCAGGAAGCTTACATGAACGCACTACCCCCCTTTCTTTCTACGATCGAATCTTCGGTAATTCACACACATTAGGAATGGAACACTGCCTTTCTGTACCAAGGAATTGGACAGCGACTCTTTTCTTTCTTAAATAGCAAATTTGCGTTTGCGTACACAACTTTTTATGACTGAATACCCAACTGGCCGAGATGCGCCATTTCAGCAGCGAACAACAAAACCACGCGGGGTCTTGCTACACGTCAACCAATCCTTCAGTGGATTGACGAGAAAAAATACATTCTTACCTCTCTTCTTTATTGGTCAATTATTTTTCTGATTTCATATGACATGGGAACAGCATATTTATGGGGTGTCTTACTCCACAGTATACCTTACGTAGTTATGTAAAAAAATCTTCTGAAGAGAAAGTCGTTCGACACTTGGACAGCCGATGTTTCAGTGGATTAAGCATCTGTCATCCCAAAAAGGCCAGAAGTGAACCTCAGACTTGCGAAGATAAGAGCTTTGATGTGAACTTCCATATCATTCGTCATACAGTGTCAACATCCAGCTTGCAATCGCAAATTACGGAAGCAGCGTACAACTGTTTTATCTTTGTTAAGAATCATCATTAGTTCACATCCATCGCGCCGGAACTGGGACACGAACCCGGAGCGAATTATTGCGAGTCGAGCATCTCAGCCATTGCGTTAGCCGGATTGATTTTCAACAGTTCATTGAACATCAAGACCACCTGAAATAGCGACCATGTCCGTTGGTGGGTTTTGCACCAGATCAACGAATTCCGAAGGAGGACGAACTTCTCTATTGGAATCGAAGACATTGTAGCAGTAGACGATTTGATGTAAATTTTCAAATTGGCCCCGTGAGACACCAAGCTTCAGGTTCCAAATGCCGGTTTCTAATTCCCGTTGTCTTCATCAGTAACCCAGTGCACGTTTATATTAGGTTCATGGTCACCTTCGCAGAGTTTAGATAGAGAAACTAGTTACTTTTTCCGCACATCAGTAGGGCCGTGACTCGCCAGCGTTAGGCGAAACGCGATCCCGTTTTCCCTTGGCACACTTTGCTGTGTCGATGTGAAGTTCTCCGCCGGACTCAAGACGAATGGTTCATAGTAATTCGTCAGAAGTCTGTTCACACTCAGAGGTGAATGACAATGGAGAAGCTACCGTCAGGTGGTGTGATCTGCTTCTGTTTATTTGGGAAAACTTTGGATGCAAGATTCCTTTGCAGTCTACCCATCGGCTGTCTGATGGCTCATTATCATTCATTCAATCTCCGCCACAGCAAATCCCAACGAGAGCTCGACAGTTTTCATGGGTCTCCCAAATTCCACAAATAAGTGTTTCCGGAACCAATCATGACTAATCACTATTTTCTCGAGAAATTTCCGTTTTTTTTTCTTTCTACAACGAGACGATAAAAGTAAACTTTGTGACTAAGTTGAGGGCATAAATTAATGCGAATGCATATGCACTACTTTGGTTTGTCGTGTGGTCTCTTCATCAAATACGAAAGCAGTTCGTACAAAAAAGTACACTATTATTGTATCGTCTAACTGTTTTTAATGAGTGCCCTTAATCAGCTCATTTTGCTTACAAGTGCGTTTCACAGATTGACTAATTACTTCGTTTACTGTCGTCCATACCCCGTCCACCCGTCACCTCCCTCCGCAATGCGTACGGCCAAAATACGACTGCAAACGGACACTAGCACGATTTCATGATCGCACAGAACTATACAAAAATAGCCTGTGGGAATTCTGCAGATGAACCGAATCCATGCGACTGGCAAAGGGCCGGATTACCCGGTTCTGCGGCTAGTAAGCTATGCCTTTATCGTACAACTAGTCCAATGTGGAAACTACAACCGATCTAACTGCGTTGATAACGATAGAAGTGATCGTGCGAAACAAAAAAGGACGTCAATCTGTCTTTTTTTCTTTTTCTTGTCCTCTAAACTTACGCAGTAAACGTGTAAAAATGAATGAATTTTAAATGTTTTTATGCTATTATTATTATTACTAATACTACTACTACTACTGCTATTGTTGTTGTCGGTGGTGGTGTTATTGTTGTCGTTGTTGTTTCTTTCATCGAATTTTCTTCTTCTTGCCGCTCTTCGTTTTATCGGTAAAATGAAAAGCATCATTATTATCTGCTTTGCTTATTTCCAAAGGTTTATTGTCCCCGTGTTCCACGTCTCGATCCAACATGCGAAATGTTGCAAATAAATCACATTTTTGTCCGTAGTGTTTACTCTGTTTTCTGACGAAACGGGAAAATACGGTGCAAACAATCAGCCTTTGATGCGGTTCGGTCGGCTTGATACTCGCTGATTTCGCAAACGGGCCTAACATTCGAAAAATGTAATATCCTATCACGTTTCCATGCGACTGCGTGCGTGTGCGCCCCAAGGTCCGTTTGCTTCCTGATCAGACATCACGACCACAAACAGATCCCGCCATCAGTCCGCATGGAGGCCGATTTAAAAAAAAACGGGTCCCTTGTTAGAGGACACCACCGAAAATGAGCCGTCCACATTGGGACGCTTATCTGCAGACGGCTTGACGACATCACTAGACTGGAAATGCACAATCTTTCCTTGGTCTGCAGCACGTGACTCACTTCATCACGATGTCACACTAGAAAAGCGGACCACTGCTCAGACGCTGCGATGTCTGTGTGGGACACACGTGAAACCGCTTAAAACGGAATTATCACTGATTTCAATTTTGGATTGTAACGAACTCCGTTGATGACTAACTTAGTCCGATGTCCCCACTGGAGGACATGGTCGAGCATGATCCAGTTAGATTTATTTTTGAAAAACATTTTCCAATGTAACATGACCCGGTGTTGTTGAACGATGGGGCATCGGTGCTCCAGATTGTCCAGTCTGGAATAGAACCAGAAATTGGACGTCCAGAGAATGTGTCACAGGCACATGCACAGGCACAGGCACAGATACAGGCACAGACGCACACGCATACATACACAAAAACATACACATACACACGGTTACGCATACACAGGCCGAGTAGTGGGGAATTGCGGGGTTGGCCGTTTTCTGGTTGTGCATGGGGATCATGAGTAGTCATTCGTCGTGGCAGCGAATGGGCCAGGATGAGAACTGCCTTTGGGTCATTATGTTGCGTCATTTCACCGAATGTGGTGCATTATCGTCGTTATGGTAACTTGAATTTTGGTAGCGTTAATCGAACTCGTTTTCTGCGTCCGAGATGGGCAAAGTGATTGAGTGGGGAAGACGGGCACAGATCACGTGGCCTGTAGTTTGTGCCTCTCTGGCTGTTGTTCGAACGGATACGTGTTTGCACGTCAACTGACGATGGATGGAGGTGTCGCGACTGACCGGTTTTGACGACCAGGTGAAAACGCAGCGGAGTGAGTGTTTCCGAGTGGGCCCAAACTCACAATAGAAGTGAATAACGCATTTTCTGTACTGTATTTCTTCAACTTTTGTTCCGTGATTGTGATTGAACGTCACGGTCATTTGCTCTCAATTTGCGCGAGATCTGACGGTGGGTTCAGTTAGCAGAAATACATGGGTTTTCCCGTTAACAAAGCTAACGGATGCCTATGGGAGCCTTCTAGTCATGAAACCTGAATTAGTTAACTTATAAAAGCCTTTCCGATTCTGTTTACATTCTCGTAATCAGATCTTCACAGCACCGTTAAATATAAGATTGCTAATCATCGGTCTTTATTGAAGCGCATACGTTTGCAGTTCACCGATAACAAAAATCAAAATCCCTAATTCCTGTTGTTCGTGGTAAAATGATGCTGTTGGTAATAAAATTATGCGTTATTACTAATAAGTCGGAAATTGTTGGACTGCAATTCGGCAGTGATCAAATCGTTGCTAACCGGTACACGACCAAGATAAAGGTAAGGGAAGAGTTTTTTTATAGGCGGATTCTGATAGTCATAAAGCGGAAAATAAATCATATTTTGAAGTCAGCATTTATAGAGTAGGACGAACCTTAGATGACCTCGGACACAACTTTTCCATATGCACCGATGTTAGAAAAGGGGATGGAAGAAACAGGGCGAATCCAAAGGATGTCACGGTAAAACGGTGAATGTTATAAGAGGAAATTGGCTAAGGTTGACAAAATGCATTGGGAAACAAAGATATATAGATAAAATCAAATGCGGTGTGGAACTGCCTGAGTTTTTGGGCTTGAAATGACAGACCCCGTTGTTTGGATGCACAGTCGATTACGTGTGGAAAACAGCAAATGTCGGTGATCGGAGAGACCCCAAAGTACACACGGATCACATTGCGGGGACGAGAACACTACGAATGGTACAAGAGTCCTTACGGAAATTAGAACGAGGCGGGGTGTTAATACGTGCAAAACATTTAGGTGGGTTGAGTACAAGATCAAGCTGTTCTGGGAGTTGACGAGGTTTTGAAGGATCCAAGATAGGTCGTCTAGTTCATCAGTGGTTAATGCGAAGTACAATATAGGAACATTGATCACCCATTTGATCAGAGAACTAGATGAACTACTGGAGTGATCACTCACAAGTTGGGGAAAAAGTAAAAGGCCAAAGAACAACACTTTGAAAAACGGTTTTCCTTCGGCTGTCCTGTTTTGGTTATGTTCAGTAAAATAGTCGATCAGCCATGCTACCAAGTAAGGTGAACACACAAAGAGTGAGGGGGGATAACGACTAGAAGAATGATGAAGAAAACTCATCCGAGGCAAATTGCAGAACTGTTAAAAGATTCGAAAACAGAATGTACTGTATATCATATCGTTTGAAGGATGCGTCTGCGAGGTTTGTAAATAAATGACGAGTGATCAGGTGGGGTCATGCACTTTAAAAAGCAACCGAGTATGGCACGTTCAGCGTTTCTCCAAAATGAACCAGTTAAGAGCAATAGGATAGAATTGTTTGAATGGAATGCTGACTATTGGACTCTTGGATGTTGGGGCAATTGTAGCAGCTTTTTCTTAGCAAACTCCACTACAATCTGAATACGAAGGGTCGTTAATAAGAGAGTGGTTGCGACTTCAGAGAGAACATGAGTGTCAATTTTGATTGTGTATAGAACAAAAGGAGTCTGACCCTGTTGTGGACGAAAACTTGAAAGTTTTAAGCGATTTGCAATTCACATTCTTATCTAACAGTTACGTCACACACACACACACACACGCATTATCATCAGTGTGGGGATATGTTGAAGAAGTTGAGGTGGCTACGACATTGAGAATATCGATTTTGGATAGAAAAGGACTTCAAGTCATCTGAATTCCCTTGCGTGAAAGTTTTGCATCTCGATTGGCTAGAAAACGATCAGCAAAAGTACAATCGACACGTGTAATGAGATAAATCTCCCACAGCTTCATTGTGGCTGGTTATGTATCCCCGTCGGTGTGGCATCTTCACATACCATAATATTATTCTCCTAGTACGCATGAAACATTTTCAATGCAACGATGGATCAGTAATTTTTTCCAGATTGAGAGTAAAAGTTCTACGGAGTTTGAAAATGGAGAATTCAACTAAAAATAAGAGAAAACTGTGTCCGGAGAATGTCCGTGGAAGACTAGTTGCGCAGGTGAAACTTTATTTGCTTACATTTGACAAAAGCGTTGTGGGCAAGAGGAGAGTAGATTTTTGGTCTCATAATGATGAGATGACCGCAAAAAGTATTCACGAAGTTATTCATCATGCGAAATCAACGCATCGTCGAACGCTACCGGGCAGGCTTTGAAAGATTTGTCGAAGTTCACCGCATGGCGACATTGCACCTATCCGTCACTGATTTGGACGGCAACGGGTCCCTGAGCCACAGCAATCGACTCCCACGTGACTTCTCTGCGGGTAATCTAAGTACGACGACGGGTTTGAACATGACCTCCGGGGCTTGGCAACTTTCGCTGACAACGGAACCCCCCATGTTAGCATTCGGCCAGGATTCTTGTACATCCAAAATGCACATCTTACGGCAAATGTCTGAATCCAGCAATGTACGACGAGTCAGCTATTGTCCCAAGCAAAGAATGAACATTAGTGCCGATGGTTTTAATTAGAAGGAAGCGTGTCAGTTACCGAGACTGCATTTCGGCGAACAAACAAGAGATCTCGGGTGTCAGAAGTCACCGAAATGCGAAGATACTTAGTCCAGACCAAAAGATTCACATCATGGATTAAATTCCCTTCAGTGAAAGCGACGAGCAGGAATGTTCGCAAACAACAACTGTGACTCACTCAATCTGATGTAGGAACCGTGGAAGTAAATCCGAGCTATCGATATCATTCTTCTAATTCGGAAGGATTGTGATGACGGAAGAATGGTACTTTTTATTTCGATTGTCGGAATGATGGCTGGTAGAAAATATTCAAACTGACTGCCAAAACACCTCGTTTCACAATGAATTTTAGAGCAATGTATCTCGATTAGACTATTCTACCATATTGTCACGTTTGGTACAATCGAAGCGACCGAGTTGCTATCGCACGAGTGGAATATTTCACTTCGTATTAACGTGAATTAGAGTCAACGCGGATACCTTTTCCTCATGTTAATGCATATTCTCTCTTCATTCTAGTGTTCGACAGCCTATGCTTAAACGCAGAAAACTTGTCGGTTCACTCTGGAGTATGGAAAGTAATAATAACGTAAGTTTTCGTGTTTCATTTGATCACTTCCTTTAGGTCACTTAATCATTCAATTAGCTGTTGGTGTTCAATGTCTAACACTGGTTTTAAGCTTGTTCGCTTGGAGTCGCTGAGCAGATCGCTCCAGGAAGCCAAATGGTATGTTTTAGGGCAACATCATATCGAACTAGGGCGCGGCGGTTGACAAAAACTGGATTCTGTATCGGCAGCAAAAATCGTAAATCAGCTGAAAGACTGAGTAGAAGACTCATCTACCAACACTCATTGATATCGTCTATTGTGTCTCAAGTCATTTCCGCGAGCAGCTTATTTGTCAGTTTACACAACAGCTTTAGCAAGAAAAGTTGCAAGTTGATTTCAGTCCTTATTCAAAATCAGGGTAATTAGAACACATTTTCTTGAAAGGTACGGAGACTAAAAACAGATGGGGTATCTGGAATTTTCCAGTCCGAGAGAAGGAATGGTTTCAAAAGAATTTTTTTAGCGTTTATGCCAATTTACAGATTAGACGGTACATCCTCCTGTGTGTGAGCACTCTTCGATCGGTTGCACTACAACTCTGGCATTGTTATTTCGTTGCATTCTTGTCGGATATTTGGTTTACTTATGGTCTCCGTTTGCCGCTACAATCGATCGGAATAATTGTTATTTAAAAAAACCGTATTGTTTCTCAATATGGACTGGGATCACGCATTGCTGCACCTCAAAGATCTTCTTATCCATCTAAAAGAGGCACTCGTGTTAGCTTGCAGGCAGCTCTTAAATGCACCCTGCCAGCCAAAATGTCCATTTCGGCATTCTTGAGTACTAACAACCGCCATCTGCCCACGAAAATGTCGGATCTGTCCCTCGCACTTCAATCATGGATCCATGTTCACAATTGTGTCATTTGCATACAGGAATCGTGGCTGAACCCGGATATCGCTGATTCACTTTTGGCGATAGACAATTTCAGAGTACATCGGCAGGACAGAGTTTCGGACAAGAAGAAGACTGAAGATGGTATGGTAATATACTTCTTCTGGGCAGGCAAGTCCGAAGTTATTTCTACGCACTCTCTAAATGGAATCCACTGTCTCGTGACACAGTGTCATCCTAGGTTTTCTCGCCATACCAGTACAATCATAGGAAACCTATACATTGCCCTTTTTAGCTCGCAACACAATATCGCATCCCTTGTCGGCTCTGTTCTAGTATTTAATGTTCCTCGTCCTGAAGATAGTCTGCATGTGTTTGATATGACGGACCTCTGCGTTTCTGCAAGCAGAGACGACTCCATTTCATATAAGGTTATTACCAACCACCTTGAATTATTTCCTCTGAAACTGCATGCTCCAATTTCAAGTAGCAATCATTGTCTGCCTCTGTTACAGCCCACAATTTACTCTAGGTCAGCCTTCCATTCCTTCAGGCGGACAAATCAAATCCGAGTTCGCCTTCGTAACTTTTCACACAACAGTCTTAGACTTCTCCAGAAATTCCGTTCACTAGCATCTGCCTGTTTCTATTTTGAACTCCTGCTCAATGAAAATGTCAAACTTTTTACAGAGACAGCCAACGCAATCTCTCATATCCGCTGTCTGAAGTGGCCGTGCATTGTCCCAGATAGTGAAGGCTCTAAGATGCAACAAGCACCTCTACAAATCTCGTAGTAACTCACGTGTGGCATACATTTCCACTTTAATAAAAGCTGAAATCAAACGCATTGACACTATATTCGCCAGCCAACTCTTGAGTGGTAATAACAACCGATTCCTATAGCAAGGCATTCGACGGCTGTGTACGTAGAAAAAGAAGCAAGTGAAATGATCTGCGGATGTTGACAGCATCGATCGTGTTTTCATCCATCCTTCCACTTATAATTCAGTCATATTCGGAGACGGTGATGATATGACAGTTACGAGTTTTTCTAGGGAAGAGGTGCTCGACCTTCTGTGCACCACTAAAAATACCACAGGGATTGGTCCTGACAGTCTATCCTCAGCTCTCCTAAGGCACGGTGATGTGGCCCCGACGGATGCATTCAGTTCTCTGATTAACTCATCATTAAGTTCGTCCTCTCTCCCTGACTGCTGGAGACCCGTCACTATTATTCCCATCCCAAAATCTATCAGTTCTACTGCTTTAGCAAAACGTTTTCGTCCCGTCGACTTAACATCTTCTGGTCTTAAACTGACAGACCGCGCTATACTGAGGCGCCTGCGTTCTTATATGTATATGCATCCTCCTGACTGTCCATTTCAGTCTGCTTATAAATCTAACAGGTCCACTGTGGACGCTGTCGCCTCCATCATTCATCACATTTGTAAGTCCTTAAACGCATCGTTGCACCTTTTTGTTCTATTCGACGGCATTCCATTCGGTCCCACAATCTCTTCTACCTCACAAATTGGAAACATTTGGTTCTCCCACGCCTTTATTAGCAGGGCTGTCTCATTACTCTACTAACCGAATCCAGTGCATACGAATGAACGGCAAAACTTCACAACCGTTGGTTGACAACTCAAGTGTGCTTCAGGGTGCTGTTCTTTGATCGTTTCTCGCTTCTACTTACATTTGCGACTTATCAACTAGATCCCTTGTAATTTATTCAAGTATACCGATGATGTTGCCCACTCTCAAGCCGTTTCCAGTAACGACTTTCAGTTTCTCTAACAACTTATATTCTATCAACGATTGCTCTGCACAAGCTGGTTTAACTCTCAACACATCTAAATGTTTCGTATGTCTGTTCTCTCTCTCGATCTCGGTCAACCTACCCATCTGAAATGTCTTTAATCAACTCAGTCACAATCACCAGGATTGGTTCTGTGAAATATCTAGGAGTTACTGTTCATAAAATCTGAAGTGGACTTCTCACATTCCTACTCGTGCAAAGAATCTCCGACGATTGTCATTTCAAATCAGGAAGCTTCAGTACTATCTCCTGATTCGTATACCAATGTGTTTTTCCAATCCTTCTTCTTCGATGTTCTGCAGTAATATTTTCAGGTTTACTTAGAAAAGACTTTGATATTGTTCTCCCGGGGTCTATCATTTATTAAGCGAGTGTCTTTCATACCATTAAGTGAGTTGTCCTTCCATGGATGTGATCAGCAATTATCAGCCTGTGAGAAATTTGCTCACGAAATACCCTCAGATCCCAGGCATCCTCTACACAACGATCTTTCAAAATGTTGCTCTCTCATTTCAACGCGATCTGCCTTTCGTTCCATACCCTCTAGAATCAATATCTATGGGAACTCCACTGTCCCATATTTAGCACACATTTTGACAAACCGTGACCGTGTTTTAGCCGATTTCCTGAGCATCCTATTCTAATGTGTTCAGATCATTCCTTGATGAGTTTTGTTTCATTTTTACAAGATGATGAGTGCAACTTTTATCCTATTCCTCTTTCCCACGTTTTTCTGACTGAAATGCGACATATTTTGTACGGGAAAGTCTATACAAGACAGTACAAAATACAATATAACGTGTGATGCAATGTTCCGTTTCACTAAACCTACAAGTTATCACGTCCCGCATTCAACCGTCCTTTGAATGCACAAACCTCGAGTTTACAATACCGACTGAACTTTTACCGAAAAAAGCAGCAAGATGTTCTACAATTATGACCACCACAATCTTATTTAATTTTTTCTTCACTGGTATGTTTCGCTAACCCATCTCATGTCGTTCTATTGCAATGAGAAACTTACAAACAAAGGGTGCCAATGGATGGTCAAATATATCAAAGATCACAGTCACTTTCCCTTTTAATTTTTAAAATAAACTGGACCAGAATAATAGAACATAATAAAATAAATGTAGTCACAGTAAATCAATTTCAACCAAGTGCTTTTGCGTAATTCTGCTTTGCATGTTTTACAAAATTCGAGCCCAAGAAGTGATTAATGAAATCCATAGCTGTCTTCAAAAAAAAAATACTCGCCACTCCGTCTCGGCCATCGCGAGACCTGGAGATCCGTACAGCATTGTTGATCAACCGAGTCACTTGATGTTTCTTTATTTTGACTTTAACACATTCCACACGTTTTCTACGAGGTTCAACGTAAATGGACAGGGAATGAACCGAAACGGTTCGGATCCGGGTTGGTGCTGTTGTAAGAAATTGATGTCAGATTTTGAATGACGTGGAGCATTGTCGGAAATAAGCAAAACTGGACTCCTTTCTTCTAATGTTGCCAAAATTACTGACATTTATTTTTTGCATCACTCTCCTGTACATCACCTAAGCTGGATTTCGAAATCAATAGAACCTCCCTCCTTCATGGCTCCAATTGGATGTACGTTCGTACCGCGCGAATGAACTGTCCACGCAACAGCTCATTCACCTGGATGAGATGTTCCGCAAGTTTGCCGACAGAAGAAAGTTAAAATCTGATATGTGATCAGATTAAGATGCAGACCGATGACCGGATATACTGGCAACCTTTTCGAAAGTTCCAGGTATCCGGAATTTTATTTCGTTCAGAATCACCCTATGATTTTTTAATATTCATTCTAGAACTTCGCCAACTTCGCATTCATTCTGGTTCCCATCTTTAAAATCCGATTCACGTTTGCGTGTTCTCAACCGGGGCGTTTGCCGTAGCACACGTCCCCGGTCCCGTCTGCTCGAACACCGTCGAGATTTGTGCTTTTATTTGACCTTGTTAATGAATTTGGAACAGCTAAACCGCATTGTGTTCCTTATTAGTCTTTCATTGTGACCAGATCTACTTCGTTCTCCGCCTATTTAACTAGCTCAAAACGAGAGCCGGATTAGGGCTACGGAGATCACAGCCATCGCCGGACCACAAAAGGATTTCTGTTTGAAAACGACCCTACTTTCGTAATCAACATTGGACAATTTAGTTCAGCAAAAAAACTGCTGCATACTTACGAATAATTTGTATTTATGTGGAAGTAAGCTTTTGTCAACAAACAGCACCGCTTGTAGAGGTTATGGTGAACATGTTCCGATTACAACGGATGACAACTGCCTCAAGGCAGCTTTGTACCCCACCCAAAAATGCTCCTGGAAAAGTTGGCCCGCTCTAGCCGAGGTGTATGCTGGTTATCATCTCCATATAGAACTCTGTTTGGTGGTTTAGGGATACTCCTGAATTAGTATGCGTTATTCGGCAATACGTACCTGCTTAGAGGGAGTAAAATGTTGCCGAGTACCAGTCGTACTACCTCGTGACTGTACGCTATCGTTCCACAAATGTTCACACTGGCCTAACGGTTCTGAAACAATCATCATCAACCACATCAGATTAACAGCCCTTCAGTCAAGGCGTGCATGTCTCTATGCGAGCACCAGAAATCGAATCATTAACGAGTAAGTGTGACCTAATTCTCTTCCCACCGATTCATTTTGCCGTTTGGTTTTTAACCACTCATTCTAACACCACACTACTGTTAGTTAGTTTAGTAGTTATTCGCGAAGAGCTTAAAATGGAAATATCCCACCATTGCAATGCTGGGAGAAACAAGCTGACACGACAGTTGAGAAAGTGAACTACTAGCAAAATTCATCTTCCCAATACGACTAGGAAACGTCACGAAAACGGCATGGTCAGACAATTTCGTCTTTCCTTGAATCATTCACAGTGCGCATAAATCAAGCTGCGGATACAATGAACCTGGAGTGCAAATCTACGGCTCACAAGAATTAATTGGAGTCCGTTGAACGGTTCAGATGTTGCGACATCAGATTTGGCGTTCGGATGACGCGCGTCGTGAAAATGATTTGCCCCATCAAACGTTACCAAAACTTGTGCGGATAATCTAGCGTACTTGGAGCCACGGCCCATTCGTTTTACATTTGCAGAGCTTAAACGTGAATGAACAGCCGCGAATCTAAGAGCTACCTAGGTTTACATCAACATCATATACAAGAGAATCCTTCGGCCACAGATCTGCCTTCACACAGCTCAGCTGAATAGATTGATATCCTGGAAGTTAGGTTAACTGGGACACAGGAATTATATTGAAAGCAACCCACCGAACTTGGATTCATTTCAATAATAGCACCGACTGTCGCAAAACGATGGCCCACAATAACAGTTCAATTCAGCTTCTGCACTAACATGCTCTACCTGGCAGCATCAAATAAGTGGATCATGAAGAAGATGAAACAGTCCAGTGGGTAAGATCATAAACTCACATCATTCACCCAGTCCCAACGACCACCTACACGTACAACATATGTCCCCCCCACTCTAATCTAATCGAATTCACTGTCTGTTTGATGAACTGAGCTCTAAAGCCAAAAACAAAAACACCAACCCTAGAATTGCTAGTGAAATTCCTTCGTACTATTCGAGCGACTTCACGCAGACAACGGTGCTCAAGGACAGAACCTTCGCACACCTCTTGTTCACAGCAGTCACATATGGAGCCGAATAACAGGACTCATTTTACTTCTGCATTGCAAACCCGACCTACGACCAATATATAGATGTCAAACCAAAGCCACAGATGTCTCGAATTCGTGAGCGCCAATCAAGCCTTCTGTGTTCGCGAAGACAATATTCAACGTATGGATTGCCTAGTGCGGTGCACCCACCAAAGTGATAAAGTTTGTTTACTCTAAGCAAACGCTCCTACTCAAGTACGAGTTTGGATTGAAGGTCAGTCCAATTCTGTAATGGCAAAGCGTTCCTCAAAAACATTGTTATTCAGAAGGGTGAGAAATGTCTGCAACTCCTTCGGGCCTTCACTCGAAGACACATAACAATCCACATAGTCCAAGTCAGGCAATTTATTGTCTAAGCACATGTCAATCGCGTTATTTTCCAACGAGAATAAGGAGATTTCCATTTTCGTCTGAGTAACAAAATTGAAAGGAAACGATGAACGAAGACAACCTTTAACAATGCCACTTTTAGTGCTGAACTCGGATGGAAAATTACCAAAAGCCCAGAAATGATAGCACCAGAGGGCTACATGGACGCCTGTGCCAAAATCCGCCTTCAGATCAGGGAAGATAGAGACCGCGTGTCTACGGAAGATGTCATTATTGCGCTACCTGTCGTACAGAGGCATGAGCGATACAACCAAGACCGGATCGGAAACTGGCCTAGTTCTCAGGCATAAGCCCTTCGCAGGCGTTAGGTAGTCATCGGAGGACAATGCGATACTTATCAAACGAACTTCTCTGTGGTTTTCACAGAGAAAACTGATACGATCAGTGATTCACACTGGTTATTAAGGATGCGTCTTTTTAGTAGGATGACCGCAAGAGTTTTGCCAACTCCAACGATAGTAGTAAGCTATCATACATTTGGCCTAGAAAACTAACTCCTGTCAAAAAGACCTATCATTCCGATGACCTACATTTTTGATGGTACCCACTTGCATTGCTTCTTTTACAGGCATATGAAGGTGTCTGGGTGTGATCTGAGCCCACAAGTATGGACCAGAATGATCGCCAATCTTCGATCGATCCAGGCCACTGGTGACCGGTGGCTACATGATCAATCTGGGTCAAATGTAATGAAGGCGAAGGAAGACGCCAGGCTGAGCCGATGTGGTTTTTCATGAGAAAAGTTTGTTTACTAGAAGCATCCGGTCTATGATCGGCACGGCAGAAGAAAATCCTGCAATCCAGTGATGATGTACGGGCTATTCCAAAATAGGGCCGTCCCGCTAGGAAAACTCTTAGACAGGCTTTACAAAGACCCTAATTGAAAAGAAACAAATGAGTCCCGCTCAAAAACTATCCAGTTGATTTCTGTATGCATTGCTGACAATGAAGCAGTTTGTCGTAAACAAATGCAGCAAACGGGACAAGATGATTAGCCCAGAAGGTGACCAAATGAGTGAACCATCTAGTGCTTGTGTTTGTATCGGATAGAAACTTGTCCCATTCAACGGATATCGATCCGAGAACATTTAGCTAGGATAGGAAATCGGCAATGTTAGGGGAAAAAAATTTTTTTGCCTCCGCAAAGGCGATTAGCAATGAATTTGCATTACATCAGCCTATTTTACTTCATTGGGAAACCTAAGCAAACACCATGTTTACATTAGAGCAAACAAATTAAGCAACTAGCACAGACTGAGATACAAGAACGCAAAATAACGACAATGTACAGCGAAAAAAAACGATTCGATTAAAAGCGATTTTGTAAGTAATTCTGCGGTGACCGTATATTGGTCATCGTTGCATGACTAAATTATGGGAAAGGTTAACGTATGCGTGGAACCGAATCAGCCAACCGAAATGTGGCTAGATGTTATAGGCCCTTCAACACGGTTAGAAACAATAACAAAGCTGTGAACGTAACATGAGTTGAATAATAAACGAAGTAGTTAATCACAACAGAATCGATTGACGTACGCTTACAATACATGGGTTCACTAAGTGTTTTCGGTGCTAGTAGGAGAGGAGAAGGACAAATTCGTTATCCTCAAACTGGGATCAGTAGGAAATGTGTAATGGATTTCACAACAAGATGACTGCGACATTTGATACGACCGTCGAGGCAAAACCTAACCCGACCGCCTGTAGAGCGCGCACATATAGGCAAGAACTATCGCAATCCTGTGTTGAAAAATGAAACCCATGTAGATTAAAAAAGTGAATAGTAAGGCGAAAAATTGTTATTCGTTTGAGCAATTTACATAGGACTAGAAACAAAGTGAAATAACGGTCACGTGTCGAATAGTCAAAGTTCGATAAATTAAAAGAGGTCTCGTATCAAAACAAATTTGGAACTGAGAAAATAGAGTAATAAGATTCGGGAATCGAGGAAAAAATATGTAACCTGAGTATAAATGCAAAATCTCAGCGTAAAAAGAAGCAAGACTGATTACTCAGGGAAACGCATGACGAATTCCGGGATAGAGAACCATTTCTTGCATCCATTATAGGTCATACAGCGCACTTTGCCAAAAATTTTACGTTCGTTCCAACCCTGATCATGAATTCCACAAATGGCCCACATTATACCTAGAGGAGAGGAAGAGAGGAAGAGAGACGGTGAAGATAGACAACAGATAACGGGCCAATCCTCTCGCCCGCGTGCACACTGTGAACACTTGTTCTTACGTGACTAGTTTTGTTCTCTTTGTGTACGATCGTCTTATTCAACAAATCCGAGTGCTCCTACCTACGTACAACAGCACACTGAATGACAACCCTGTCCCGTGCCTAGTTCATACAATACCCATGTAACCCCTTTTCTGATGACAAATGACTCATTGAGGTTACTAACCCGAGAAAAAAAACTTTTTAATTCTACAATGATGGAATAGTTTTGTACTGCTTCTCCCACGGTTCCATTTACCAGTGCACAATTGTGAACGTGCGGATTGACTTTGTGCATAAAATTTATTTCTTGGTGTCAGATAAGAAGACCATGGTTAATTGAATACCTATAGAACCGGAAAAAATAAACCCCAGTAAAAAGAATGGAAAAGAGATAAATCAGATTTTAGTATCACGCGAGAGAAGCAGGATCCCCTTGGATTGGTTGATAGTAATAGCTCTGGGGTACAGAAATGGGTAGGGGCATACAATGCACCTTCGACGGTGGCAACAATTTTTACACTACATTCATGAATACAGCTGATTCGTGCTTCCTGTGACTGAGATTTGACAATAAGTCTAGACGAGAGAGGGTCCAATCCTGGTCCAAAACCAAACACAAGCCTTATACTCAGCGACATATGTGACGGATGGGTGTACAGGTCATCCAGGATGCCCGGCATCATTCGAAAAGCGTGTGGATCGAGCAATCAATCATCAACACCCATTGGGTTACGAGACCCTTAGGTCATTTTGCTGCCTCGTAGGTGAAACTTTCGGCCAACGGAGAAGCGCGGATTCATCTAAGTTAGCCCTCCAATTCTATTTGGGTTACCGGATAGCATCCATTTCAGCTGATGAACCGAGAACCTCGTTGAATAACTTATGACAGCGGTGGAGAAAGGGAAAGACAGCTATTAAACGGTGGGGAACCTTTCGTGTGTAGAGGAGTACGCGTTCACGGGAATATAAGACCAGCTTCGCGTTTATCACTGATCATAAACAACGCGTAACCGGTAATCAGCCATCAATCATATCTATACTTGGACATCCCGCGCGTATGTTTATACTCAAATCTCATTTGGATATCGAGAGTGGGTCAATGGCTTAGTTGACAGCCACAACCATAATTAATGAAATTCCTAAGGGGAAAAAGGGACATTTTTATATACCCAACTTCATCTTCTAGCCTGATAATGGCAAAAATGAAACGCATGAATAGATCGTTTGCCAACCAACTATTAGGTGATTTCAGCACTCGACTGTTATGGAACAAGAAATGGAGACCTGTAAACTAAACTGCGGATGATCATGGTACCAACTCATTCGTCGACTTAACCAGACTCAGTTACGCTCGTCCAGGATGATAAGCACATGAGTCCTTTCTCTAGAATAGTGCTAACGTCCTAATAAACACTATAGACAGAGCAGCAAATTCTAACGGTCTATCTTCATCTTCACTGTGATCTGATATTTTGACTGCGACTAGTCTTCTCACTTCTAATAGCAGATCATTCAGCTTACTCCTTACTTGAACACTTTAAGAAGTTACAAGTCACGAATCAATCGTGACCACCCTGATCCTATTAGGGTCAGCGAAAACAATTGGGTGAAGCCGGGATAAATAATTTCGTCCCACTATGAAAAACAGGTCGAATCTATAGTCATTGTGAAACCCGGACCACTCATGTTGATTGTTCCCTATGTGCTTCACTGGGTTAACCTGTTTGTATTTTAGCCGTCTAATCAAGATCAAGAGTCAGGTACCCGCTGGCAGCCACTGAGACGATGCAGCCTCTTTCTGGCTCACGATCTGGTACGACAAGACTGTATCCGCTAGTGCTTATCGATTGGCGACTTACCAATCAGGACCCATCATCACGCGACCACTGGGAACCGATGAATTTGCTCGGTTTTGCTCTGGCATAACTAAGTCAATAGGATCCTCTCAAGAGGAGAGCAGCGCATCATGTCACTTTAATGTCAGAATTTCAATCTTTACCCAGGAGCAAAGATTCAGTCCCGGCTTGATGGACAAGCGACGCCGGCGAGTCTCAAAGAAAATGGAACAACTGGACAGTGGTTCCTTCATCATCATCCTGGGTTCATGGTTTTTCATGTTAAGATGATCGTTGATATGAAACGCTGAGTGAATCCATATTCTACTAAATAATCTCATAGATGCAAAAGCTAGTACTTCATCTTGAGGATTGCTGCTCTTTCCGATCGAATCTATGAAGATATGGCCTGAAATTAGCAATATCACGCAAGAAAAACTGTTATTTCAGGAAAGCAACATAAGCGGATATTTCAAAGCCACAAAAGTTCACAGCATATTAACAAATAGAAACGACAATCATGATCCAAAAAAGCGAAGATTAAAGAGAGAATAGAGATCTTCATGAGTTATGTAAAAAGAACATCAAATGTTGCAACCGAAAACTGGATTATTTGAATCCTCGTTCACCTCCTGCGGTTACAGAAGCACTATGGGTTAGCGAAAATTCGGACGCATTTTCTTCAAATGCGTCAAAGCATGTTTGGCAGAAAATGTGCGAAAAATAAGTGTAGAAAATAAATAGCGAAAATGCACAGACACATACATACCCACATAGCCATTCGGATCTGTGCCATCAAGGCTAAACCGATCATTTAAATAGACAGCCCAATCGATGGCTGTTTGGGGGCCCTCGGCACACCACTCCAAAATTTTCTTGGCCCAATACTGGCGAAGAAAGCCGTGCATTTTCCCCGTGTGTACTAGCTGACGCTGAGCGGCATTCCAAAGATCATCGGTGGTTTTCGCATTTTCTAGCTGCTCACGTGAGTATGCGACTTCTCGTTTGTCCTTAGAATGTGCCATCAAAGTTTCTTGAGCCCATTCTCGTGCACCTGAATTAGACGGACGTGTAACAGATATAGACGGTAAAAGTCTTGTGTGATCTGAAGGAAATTCTGATTAGGATATCGACTATAATGTTATGGTGACAGAGTTAAAAACTGCGGAGTGAAATTCCTACATGCTCGTAAGCGCTTGAATTGTTTTCACCTACTGAATTATTCGTCAGTAGCCAAAGTTCGAGATGCAATGCCTGTGGATGTCATACCTCCGCCGTAGCCTTCGCGAAAATACATATTGCCCCGAAAATGGGATGGGTTGCGCACGATAAATGACTATCACACTAAAGTTGTTTGGGGAAATTACTCTCAGGAAGGAGTTATGGAGGCGAATTCGGCACATGGATACCATACCTCGCGAAGAGGGACTGCTCTGGCGGAGTGAATTCTGGAGTACTGTTCCTCTAAAACGCAATTCCAGGCGCAAGATAATAATGTACACGAATCCCACCAAAGTCGCTTGCCAAAAGGCAAACTGGTAGGTTAATATTCAGATACCTCGCATTGAGGTGTCAATGTTCGTGAAAAAACAGGGTAGTTTTTATCAGAGTGAAAAAACGGAGAAGTTCCAATAATCAGTGAAATACTAAAGCCTGATTGAGATGATAAAAACAGTCATTTAAAGCATTCGTATTTGGCAAACTTAGAGAAGCTGATGAATGCAGCACGTGTGACCTTGTTGATATGCTTCTAGTACCTCAATAATTGTAGAGATTCAGTAGACCGGCATGTCGCGAGCAGCGCAATTCGAATCACGACCAGAATCTCAATCAGGAAACGTCGGGACCCATGGTAGCATAATAATTCCTTGTTAAGTACTCCTCAAAACGTGACGAGGTACTACACAGTGTTTCGTGTGGCTATTTAGTCTTAAAGGATGGTTTTTAGCTTCTACTAATCCTCCTCAGATGCATTAGCAACCTATTTACTAATGGTCACAACAAAATAACGGTTTGAAGTACTGAAAAACATTTGAAGATTTCTCTACAAAATGCATCCTTTTAAGGACGTCTTCGCGGGAGCTCTTTCAATAGACATTAGAGAATGGCGGCCGTAAACGGCACAATGAAGAAAGAAAATGTCCCGGAATGTAATGTGGCAAGTAGCCTCAAACAACCGATATCAGCGGTTTTTAGTTGTGATCGCTTCAGGTACATTTAATAAACTGCTTAGTCATTACGCCAGATAGGTCTTGGTGAGGGCTTCTTCCACTTGGTTGAGAAAAAGGCTGTAAAGTGACGGCTACTGCATTAAATTCCCGGTCTTAAGATTAGGAGCATTAAGTGGTATATGAATCAGTACATTACCAAAAATAGACGATAGCGATCTCTTTTGTTGGTAGAGCCGCCCAGACTAACAGGTAGAAACGGTAACGACTCATTGACTCACGCACCAATCTACTCACATAACATATCAAGTCGAATTTCGTTTTTTTAATACACGCATTATTCATGGGTCCCCAAGCCACTATGGTCCGCTACATGAAGGGACGGGAACTGGCAATCGTAACCCAAAAACTTGGAGTGAGATAGAACCATGTAAGGTCTCTATTACGCAGATATTTCCACAAACGCTTAGAAAGCTATTTAATTGCATTCTGGGTTTCTGTTACTATTATTTTATACTGTTTTGGATTGGTACTTAACCGACCAGACAGTCCACGTGTCCTCATGGTGTGCCTAGATAAGCATTTGAATTGAACGTGTCAATAATCTGACAAAACGATTTCCAGTACCGTCATTTCTCTGTTCTACAAGCCGTCAGCTTTAACAGTCTCACCAGATTAGGCGTGGTAACGCGTCGAGCGACAAGAAATTACTGTCCATCATTAAAGTTATCGGTGGATCTGAGATTCCAACCTCTGGTCTCTTTGGAGGCTGATAAATACCCAATCCAATTGAACATCACCTCATTGGTCTGTCCTTAAGGTTGACGTTATCCAGCAGCTAGGCGTTGAGAAACCGAAAAGACGAAACGTCATACTGGTAGACCCTGCAATCTATTTTGAGGATTTCAAAGTATCAGTTGCTGACGCGATAAAATTGCAACTCGAACGTTAGAAAGATTAGTTCTACCATACAGGATACAAGTCTTACCAAAGCTAAACATAATGCGTGGACCAAAAATGTACATTAATTTGGGTCTCATTGAGGTAAACACCATCCAAGTTCCTGTGTCTTTTCCACTAGCCCGGACCTATTGTCGACAAAAGATGCAACATATATGGTCACTTGCGCAACACCGAAAACAAATTTGTTTTCTGATGTACGTCCTCTATGCTTCACCGTGTGTGGATAGAAAAAAACGGGTAGGGGTTCAAAAAGCCATGGGCGGAGGCAAAGAAACCATGAATGAAAGCTAAAAACCAGCGGGCAATAGCTAAATAAACAGAGGAAAAGCAGTGTCGATACGCCAAGCATACAGGGATCATCTAGAGCCAGACACATTAAGGAATGAAAAAAAAGAAACTTGATCCAGTACTGCATCCCAAACCGTTATAAGCAGTCATAATCAGAGAGAGAAATTTTCAGAAAGTGTCCGACAATCAATTTGTTTTTTACACCAAACCAATGTCGTCAGATTGTTTTACACATACATCTGAAAACAATCAGATAAGAAGTTAGCACTTCAGTGTCCTCTTTCTGTCTTGATGCACAGGTGTTCTTCCAAAACCCAACTACTCCAGATGATATTGGGTCAGCTTAATTAAACACGCAGCGATGCAACAGCAAATGAAATGAAATCAAAAAATTTCACACCCTTGCTGGCGAAAAGGGATTAAATACTTCACTAATACTTCTGTGCACCAAAATCGCGTAAAAAAAGATGTGGATGTTTCCTAATTGTTATTTCTCTATTTTCTGTAGCCAATCGACGTGAAGCATGTTGGTCGAACGATAGTGTGACTTTGAGTGCGTGTGCATACCGTTTAACCAAAAGAACTAACCAGTGGGACGCTTCCCCAACCCTGCAATGTTTTCATCTCCCACCCTGCACTAATCACACTAACTAATGAGTCTGTCTTTGGGATAGCCCTCATTCTTCCCGAAACACTAGGCCAAAGTAGTAAACACTGCAGGCCGAGGCGTTTGGACATGAAGATTGCGGGTTCGAATCCTCCCATCACCGGTCAACTTCCTCACTTGACAGCTCTCTGTTGGCCGCGGTCCCCTCCTGAAAAATGATGTACATTGTTATTTCATTAAAAAGGAAGTAAAATATAAGAAGATTGGTTCCCTAAAACGGTTTAAAATGCACTCGTCTACTGATTCTCTGGCAACATAATTTTACAGACACTAGTACGATTGAGACTCAGTAGAAGTCCGGACACTATTCAATCAACCGTACGATTAACGAAAAACGGGAAACGCCGATATTATACTGATGAGTCAACCGGGTACATCACAGTTCATTTCAATGGAAAGCCAATTTTATTAAAGACAAATCAGAATGCCGTACAATCAACAAAAAACCCTACCTTATTTCTTCGTATATAACAGTTAATGTAAAGAGTTGAGCTCTAGTTTCATTGTATTAATTATAAGGTTTTCGTCAAAGATCTACTTTCCGTCGAAAGCTAAACACTTTTTTCCCACACGGATGTTTATCTTCCCTTGGTGGAAGCGCCTTTGTCTGTCCTTAATAATTGAATTTTGGTGTAGGGGAGAATCAGAACTTTTGGAGCAAACTTGCCCACAAATTTTGACAGACGGGTAACAAACAAGTCGAATGAATCTGTACCGCGAAGGCTGACTACCACAATGTAAGTCTATCGTACATCATTTCTCATAATGTCTCCCAAACCCTTTGGAACTGCCATACAAATAGTTTGTTGAAATCTGGTACTTCGCATGTGGGAACGATTGACGTTATATATTCCTAAATGCACCAGTTATCTGTGACTCAAACAGTGAGCAGATGCACGTTTTCTACACCTCGGGAAGATAAAGCATGCTTTCACATAATTCCAAAACAATGAAGATATTTGGCAAAGCTAACTCTCGTTTTTTGTGCTTCGCGATGTGATTCCCTTTCAACGTTTTAGAAATACCAAATAGGAGAATGAGATCAGTGATTGCAAATTAGATATTTTGAATTTTCCCTCGCACAATTTTGTGTATTTCCTTCATCAACTGGCAGAATGCTCCCGCCGGGGGGACATGACCCCGAGATCGGTTAGCGTATTCGAAATAACATGTCCTGGACTTGAATTTCACTATGAAAATCGTCTCCCAGGAGAGTACATCTCCGAGTAGCCAACAAATCCGCGTAGCTCCCGGTGGTGTTCGTCCGCAGAGAAAAGTGGTATTACTTCCTTACTAGAGGTTTCTAATTCAAAATTGGTATGAAAACGGGTCAATCCGTAAACACAATAACTAATTTCAGTATCAGAGTAGACGGGTGACTATCACCCTATGATTTAGACTGGAGTAGTCTAAAGTCTTCGTGAACCCAACGTGGTTAAGAGAAGGTCAGAAACGAAGAAGTTTCCTATTGTTTGGCCATAGTTGACGGTGGTCGAACTTTGGATTTCACGATCGATCGCCTGTAAAAAAATAAAGCGCAAAAATTATCGACGAGACCAGTTTGCACTCGCATCGTGTCTTGAACGACTGCTGTGTGACGGTTTTGTCGACAAATATGCTCTCAGGGAGCAATCATTCCATGCGAACGAACTATCCCGGTCTCGAGTTGGTTTTCATCAATAAAACCTCTGCAGCGAACATGTTCGCTTCTAAGTGTTTCCTCTTCTAAGGAAGATATGTTTTTACGACCATTAGTCGCGAAACAACGTATTCTAGTTTGCTTTGCTACCTCACAGCACCGCCTACTCGAAAAACAAGGAGAATCGGAAACAGTGAAAGATTAACTGCGAAATAACAAATTGAAGAACTATACAGAAGAAAAGAGGTTCTGGATGCAAGAACGCCACTATCCACGACATCGAGTCATAGAACCTATTGTCTTCAACTATCGCTTGGGAGGTCTCATGGACCATAATAACCAGGTACCCCACAACGGGCCTACAAGGGCCAGTTTGCTGGTTTAGGTCTTCATAATTTCTTACCGTCTCATCGACTGATTATCTCGACCTAGCTTCCAAACACTGCCTCGGACAACAGCGTACAACGAGACAAATGTTCTGAGGGCATGCATAGAACATGTCTATTCACGCTCGCAATTTCTTTCGAAGAATAAACCCTAGATCCCAATACCTTATTTCTAACCTCCGAGTTACTGAGGGAATTCTCTCACCATACTCTACCAGCATTACAAATACAACGGTGCTGAAAACACCGGAATTCGCTGTATATCTTCTATCTTGCTGGCAAAGGAAAAAATACTGTAACTGCTGACCTAACGGGAGCGAGATGGGAAAAAGTAAATATAGTGGATATAGTTTATGATAAAAAGGAACTTCATCATGTAGAGGAGAAACAGACAATTTCCCTGTGCGTTTGAATAAACTAGACTGTTCACCAACGTAAGCTAGATGGGATGAAATATATAATGGGAATGCTCAATCATTCACCTTGAAGACAATCATACAACGGATTGTAGAAGCAAAAGTTATCTGCCAACTCCCGACGGTTGAATGCCTCCTCAATGAATATGTCTGCAGATCGACCATACAGTTTTCGAACAGCAGAAACTTCCAGAATCGATCGCTGTGGAGCAATGTGACCTATGGAGGAGAGAAAAGAGTGGATTGTAAGGAAGCCCTAAAGGATATCAAGCAATGTTCAACTTTGTACTTGCACCCAGGTAAAGAACTTGGAAGTAAGGACGTTGGTCACAAGCGAATATAGAAAAGTATAAACGTCCGTAGCCGAACCATATTGAACTAGTTGTTCATTTTCTTCAACAGTCAATGTGACTTAGCATGATCTAGACGGATAATGAAATTAGGCTCGTTTACGACTAAGTTTCCAGTTTTAACTAGACGACCCAGCTCTACTTTGCTGGTGGATAATACAGTGATGAGAAAGCACTTTACTATATCTACTCGAGTAAGCATGCATAGGTGGTCGTGAATTGCATTTAAGCCTCCGAGTCCCGTGTATCGGGCCTGCAACTTTAATTTTTTTGGCATTCAGTAGCATTGAGATATAATTCAAAAGCGTCTTCAGAGACCATTTAGCAGCCATTCACAAAATTCATAATAGGTTGTGGTTGTAGACGGCTTTTCTGTCGCCCGGCTCATTACCAAGTCAAATCTATTGATGCTTTGCATGGTTCAGCAGTTTAACTCTCAAGATCACGGTGGGCGATTTTCTTTTCACAATTTGACTCTTGACAGTAAGCACTGATGTACACTTTAGTTCTTCCCCCTGATCTGCTCACTTGTAAAACAACCACGAACTGACCGCTCTCGACAACACTCACGAAATGAACCGTAATATTGGTTCTTCACACTAATTGATACGACCTTCTTCCAAAGTCCTGTTTTTCTTCGAAAAGCAAATCATTCTTTATTGGATATCACAGACCTTCAGTCCCAAATATTGAACGTCTGGCTCCTCTCTTTCGTCCAAACCTGCGGTGGGTGCTTTTGTTCACCAATAAGTCGATCACGTACGGAGTAGAAAGTCTTCATCTATCCTATCGTGGATTTCAACCGATGCGGCTGAGGCTCCGATTTCCTTCTCCTAATGAGCACTTTTGTAGTGCACAGGGATCATCCAACAGTCACGATATACCCATTTTCGATTAGTTATCTTCGAATACTGTGTACTGGTTTGCGACGGATCCCAGGTGCCATAACACCATTTTAGGATATTTTCATGCTCACAATCGCAAGTGACCAATTCGTGTAGTTATGCCAAGTGGTTTTTAAAGCATACTTGGCAAATGAGTGCAGTGCAACGGACTGTTAGAAGGAAGATTAGACTGCCAACCATGACCCTGAAACTTGGAGTATTGCAAGGCCAAATAAAGTTCCAATAGGTCATATGTGGTAACGAGCGAGGCGACGGTGACAACCTATCTACTACCAAAGTGACAGGTCGATCTATCGTTCGAATCTCCGCTATTTTGGAGTCGACCGTCGATTATTCCACTTGATCTACGTCATGTGTATCGCTGATCGGCCTGACCATTTTGGTTATCTCTTTCTTCTCTTTTCACACCTTTATTTTTCCTCGACTTGAACCACTGGAAAACGGTATCGTCTCTTCTTAAACCAATGCCATCCACCATCCACATCGACGCACATTTTAGTCCAACAACTCGGCTAACTGGGGCGATGCAACACGCATTTCAAGCGACTGGAGTGACCCGCAGTACATAGGGGATCTACTCCGAACTAGACGAGAATACGGAACAAAATGCGGTACTATTACTGCACGCAACAAGAGTAAGAAAATGCATACACTGACAGCAGCCGAACAAGAGACAAGCAAAGAAACCGATCCAAACAAACGTTCGAGTTTAAGGCGCGCGGTGCAATGGTCGGATGGGACAAAATGCGAGGCCGAATTCACGATGTGGTAAAACAAACAGAAGAATAAGTGTACTCGACAGTAGTAGTAGAAGCAAGCCAATTAAGTAAATTTAAGAAAAAACAAACGGGGCATGGAGAAGGGAAATAATAAGGTCGACGGATGGATCTCACTAGAATCTCATTTGAATCGTTAGGAGTGTGAATGGATGATAAGTCCACTTAAGAATCACATGGTGACTCGTCGGAGGATTTTCGTTGGACGAATGAGATTCTAGTGAGACTAAGAAAGCAGCGCAGCGCTCTAGTATGGGGACAGAAGAATACCGGGTACGTATATCTCGAAGAGCGGCAATAACCGCAAAACCGGTCGTGCTTCCGCGGAAATTTTGTTCATCCACCCATATGCGAAACATACTACTGAGAAAAAAACAATACCTTCGGCGAGTGGATCTTCACTGATACACGTCCAATAAATGTTACGCTGTGTTCTAAGGTCCCTCCCTACCTTCTCAGAGAAATCAACCTATTCGATACCTCATGGTGCTCACGTACTACCGCCTTACACCCTCTAAACACCGAGACAGAGGGCTTAAAGTAGCAGCCCCACGTGCCCTCTGCCAGTGGAATGTATGAGACTTAGGACAGCGCCCCTGTGTATCAATACTCCATTTTATCCCATCCAACAGAGTTTGATGGCAGCTGAAAGTGGTTCACTTATTCTTTCGTCCTTTGTCTCCTAGATGCGGGTGCCAGATAGTAAGTATTTGTCCATCCGCGAGCGTTCCATAAATGGGGAAAGGGCTGAGATCGATTTCATGTAGTTGACCGGTCTGATGAATCCTTGGAGGGTATTAGAAATTTCATGAAACGCTTGATAGTCAAGTGTAAACGAATCCAGTGGTTTCAGCGCCGGAGGAAGGGGCTAAACCATGGCGATAGTAGTGCTGTTCAAGGCCGTGTTTGCTAAGCCGCCCGATGCAATCGCGATCAACTGGTCCTTATCTGGATCATCCAGGATCATTACGGATGCTTCATGAATCAGCGGTCATGCAAGCTTATTGCTGGTGTAGCGGTAAGGCTTCTGATCATTCGGGAATGTGCATGGGGTTCAAAACTGGATTAGGACGACCCGCTTATGCATCCCGACCCGGTATGACACGACATATTCCGTCGCTTTCAACACCTCATTGTTCCTATCCTCAAGATCTTGGGGAATAGAAGAGCCTGCCCGTAGCAATGCGGTCGTCCCTGTGGCACACTCCATTCCACGGATCATTGAATGACCTGCGCAATGGACTGACCGTTGCAATCTCTCGCAGCCACGTTAATCGGATTGTTCCGGGTTTTGGGGAGTTGAGCGTGCAGCTTTTTTACTTCGTCCGGTAATCCCATTTCTAAACCACCCCTGGAATCTGGAACTTTCGGTTCCTAGTTTGTTTTCAATACTGAATTTACCCACTTATCACACAGCTCTGATTTCATTTCTTTCCACTGGTCCCAATTTTCTCCCTCCTATTATCACGAAGAGGACCCGCCAAGCGATCCGGTGTCTGAACATATGCAAACCACCTGTACCGGACGGTATATCAACCATCGACCTCAAAATTTGATTGATTCATGTTTCTTACCAATCTTTTAATTCGTTAGAAGCACGATATAGCTTGTACTAATGTCAAACGCCTGATCATCTAGCACAATTAACCTGCTCGAAGCGTCCCAACGCGAACTCAACTTAAGTGTTACGCCTTGCTCGAAGTTCGTTGAGCTGATCTCACACTCCGCAGTCTTTGAACGTAATTGAATTATCGTTTACGATCGCACTGCTCAGTGAATTCGTCACAATCATCCTTCCCATTCATAGACAGAATAAAACCATATTCACAAAGAAACCTACCGAAATGAAACCACGGGGAGAGGCCACTCAGAGAAGGATTGGCCGGATTATTCCGTTGAGCGTCAAATCCTTTCAATCGGTCCTTAATAAACGAGTGCAGTACCTCAAAGGCAGCTTTAGTACCCGGATTCGCCCATGCCACCACATCCACGGATGAATCTACATAACGACCCGCTCTGATTGATTGCCAATCAGTCATCTAAAACAGATACAATCAAACTTTTAGTCGAATAACTCATTGATACTTTATCCACAAACTATTTAGTCATAAAACAGTGAATAAATCGCTGACTGTATCCAATAAAATGCACTTACCGACGGGCGGAGATTTATGCTCAGCTCGTTTTGAAAAGGGTGAACGATGACCGGAGGAAATTCAGTCAAATATTTGGCAGTTTTACTGAACAATTTTGGTCGAATGGTTCGCGCATGTGTTTCCAATTTGTTTGAACCACACCATACGGGAACAACGTTGTGAGCATCAACCTAACGGGACGAAAATTCCGGCAAAAAGTAAACAAAATCACTCTGTAGTGGATGTGTTGAGTAACTGTACCACTCTCTTCTGACGGTGTCCGAAGGACAGCTTTAAGAGGAGAGAATTTACTGTCACCGAACTGTAAGCACGGAAAAATTTAGTTAACTTTTTATTCGACACGGGCGAATATAATATAAATATTCGTTACAAAGAACGACAAGGCAAAAACTATTCACCTTGCTTATACAAAACCAGATAGGCGAATTACACAACATACGAACAGTTTTAGCTAGGTGAGAAGAGTGAGCCGGAAAACGACTGCATCACAATTGATCCCATTCAGTTCTAGTAAACAGTCAACAAATCTAGTCCAAGTGGGATGGGACCAATTGCCTAGACAGAGAAAAAACATCGGCAGGAAACTAAGACTAGACGGCAGTGGTAAAGAGACCGAAAGAATTAGTATGCTAGCCGCTTCCAATTGGTATGGACATCGTACCTCTGAAACAAAAAGAAGATTGGCGATGGTCTTGCGGACTAACCATCCGTCACCCAAAAAGTCAACGGTTCAAATCCTATATCCGTGGGCCATAGGGAGACTGCATCTTGACACGGTGTGACGGCTTGTGTGCTTCCATGACCCAATGAGCTATACAAGATGGTTCATCTCAACCCGGTTGGACGAACTAGCAGACCCATGAAAACAAAAAATAATTCCATACTGCACCGGTCGTCGAGCAGGAAAGATAATCAGGACCGCACTGAGCATTGCGTCGAGCGGGGTGGATAGTGATAAGTATGCTATTACTCACAGTTCCCTCTCTTTTATTTAACCAGCCTCTGTCTCCAATCCAACCTTGTTACAACCTCTGCCTACCCATAATGTCCCCACTGATAACACGCCCGATACTCGCAACGCTTCACTGTCAAATAGTGTCGTAAGTGGTTTTGGGTCTGGTAGCTTGCATTTTCTCAAGCCTCGTCAGCCTCTGAATCTCGGTTCCTTCGATATGCGCACTTTCATGCAGGTTGGCTAACAAGCGTGTTTGGCTCCGACAGTGGACTCATTTTCGATCGATATCTGCTGCGTCAGTGAAGCGCGAATTTATGATTCGAGTAGACGAGAGTAATCCAACCAACTGCGCCTAATATCTCATCAAGATATTTTCTGCACACCTCAGGAGACGAAGCAGCTCAAGCTGTAAGTCAACGTCGGGTAGGAATAGTCTTAAGTGAGAAGGCCGAAGCGGCCCTTCTAGACAGTCGCTTGTGCGCCCTGAGCCTGCAGGGATCAGTCGGCGTCCGGAAGGATAGCTGTGTTAAGCGCAGTTCATTTGTCATCTCAACATGTCCCGATGGAATGCGGTAATGGCATGTAAGAAGACCAATTTTAGAACGAAATCGTCACTCTTGTTCGGAAGAGCAAAGGCTGTGACAATAGTGGTAGCAAGTGATTTTAACGGAAAATTTGGAATATTTAGTGCATCAGAAGACTGCTCAGGTGAGCGATACGCCTTGCCTGCTCAGCGAACAGGTAAAGGGGAAAGATTTCTCCAATTCTATGAGGACAATAACTTATTCTTATCGAACACAGATTTTAGATACAGTTCGCGCCGCACTGCAAACTGTAGATCGTATGGGGCCCGCGTACGTCGAATCAGACCACACGTTACTTTTAATGCGATTTTTGCTGCAGCCAACGGACATCGATGCAGGCCACAAACCTGAGTGGCCGTCGGACGTCTGTCTGACTC
>LUCM01010388.1:10310-40163 GCA_008360955.1 Fasciolopsis buskii
AATGTCAGAGCGTTTGCTCTTCCGAACAAGAGTGACTAGGTCATCGTAAAACTCGTCTCTCTTCCTACAAACCTAATTCCACATGTCGAATTTTGTTCCGCGCTCCTCATTCATCAGAACCGAACTGCTCTCATGAGTGTTGAATTTACTAGTCAAGCAGTGGGATCTAAAACGTAACACTCGCAATTACCTTGTGTCTACCCTACCTGGGATGAATCACAGGCGACATGCTTTAGGGACAATTTGTTTTGGTTTTTTGAGCGCAGGAATAAATGTTCAGTAAATCCGGATGTTATTTTGACCCTGAACGATCGCAGTTTGATCGAATACACTGGCCACACAGCTATTCTGGATGATCTTCGCTCCGTGCATATGGATGTTGCGATGACCAAACCACTCGTTAGACTTCCTGGTTAGTGGCCTAACAAACGGTGACGTATACTGGATTTTGGACACATGGTTAATGTCCAACAAAAATTGGCCGTGCGTTCCTGTCGGCCATTGGGGCTCATTCTTGGACGTGTAGTATGCTTTATTTGTCGTGGATTCCTATTCCAGATGCATCAAATTATTGTGCAGATGCTAAGGAATTTAGAAGAGAAAGTGTGTCTCCGGTTTTAGTGACTAACACAGAAAGTCAATGTGCTATGTAGGTGTTATGTATCTCACTGGAGAATGCTGGCTTGAGGCGTCTATTTACTCCTGCTGGACACCTGTGTTCCAGTAAACAAGCGGAAAGTTTCGTGGAAACATTATTGAGAGGTATCATTTCCCTTGAATTTTCAACGTTTCACAAACTTAGCAGATGCATTGAGAAATTTTTAGTTAAAAAAGCAAGTTGGTGCACAAGCTCGTTTTAGGTGATTCGTACTCATGCTAGTACATCACTATATATTTGGAATTTTTTAAGAAGGACTGGACTGATCAGATAAGAATATGGGTGGAGAAGGGATTTGTGGTGTTACAAGCATCACCTGAGTACAAAAAACGTGCCGTGTTGATCTTTTTGTTGTCTACGTGTTATGGTCGATGGCCATTCTAGGGTTTTCAGTCTCGCAGATTTTAGTTCTGTTATTAACTTTTCAAAAGAACTTGCTCTTTTCTCGGTATTTCGAAATTGACGTTATTTCAACTATTGCGCGGTTGCGAAAAGATTCGTAAAAACTCGTTCTGTGATTGGCCATTTCACATATTGGCCACCCAACGACACTGTGTAAACGATAAAGCACACTTGAATTTTAACTTGTATTTAGGTATTCGTTATTGCAGGCCGATGGAAAGCACGGTTTCTACTTGTACGGTGATCACACATTAATCATGTATTCTCATAGATGCTCCCATCTAGAGGCTAGATGCCTAAATGCACTAATTAGTTTAGTACTAATGTACATCTTGTTTCACAATGCTAGTCTGGTTGCCGGTATTTCGTCGCCGAACCCACTGCCCTGGTCCTTGAAGTGCTTATCGGACTATGATGAAGAGTACCAACTGTGTTGGGAAACAGCCACAAAGCATCTGTTTAATGAGACTGCCAGTGAACCCTATAACCTGTGCTTAAGGTCAGGTTTGTCTGTATGTCTGAATGCCTTCTAAGAATGAGTGATCTACAAGAGTTTAGAAAGCATATTTCCTGACTTCATAAAGGGTTATATTAGTTGCCTTATGTATGTGCATGGGTGTCGCAAATTCGTCTTGGATGCCTTGCACGAAAACTTATTTAAAACTACTTGATTCCCCCTTTTCTTGGAACCCTATAAGCCCTTTCAATCAAAATGGCACGGGCCTCAGATTTAGTGGTCATAGACCACCAAGTAAAATCCGAAGGCTAGTACCACGACAAAGACTCCAGATTTACGTCATGTGTTATCTTAACTGATGGATTTAGGGAGCTTTTCTACGGAGGTTGAAAGGTGAACTTGGGGAAAGACGGCTTTTCATCAATGTTCTAGGTACCGCAACACGCCTATAAGTGACACTTACAACTGTAAACCACGATTTGGCCGAGGTACTTTGCTTTCAAACTTGCCAGGTGTCCTTCAAAATGTAGTGATTCTGATAACTGAGGGGAAATTAGTGGTCTGTGGAAAATTTTCACTTAGGTCTGCCATGATTGTCAGTTTTAATTCTGCGGATTTTTGTCGCATTTGTTTCAATGAATATTTGCCATCTCTCATCTCACCATTTATTTCCGATTTTAATTTTCGATTCTACTTACTGATCAGCATGTATGACTGTAGGCCAGCATTTTGTTTGTGGACTTACTGGAGCTACGTCATCAATGCGGTGCGCGCAGTACATTTTTCATATTTGTTATCGAAGAAGATATTTTTATCTTATCTTTCGACAGAAATTTGCCAGTTCAAGACGGGAAGGTGCGGTGAACAATATTTCAAAAGTTCTAAAAGTATGATGAGTTTTACTTCTAGTTTAATCAAACAAATGCGTCCGTTACGTCTACTGGCTGGTTATGACTATAGAGGCCATTTATGTCACGTAACGCGTTCGGAATTGCACCCTTGTTATGGGAGAAGAAAGTCGCTCTTTATAGACAACACGCGTCAGTTCGAGTGAAACGTTGCTTAAATTCGGAAAATCGTTAACCTCAAAGGATGCGCTATGCTATGAGTAACAGCTAAGTGGAATTACGTTGTTGAACTAACTTCATATCGGTTGTCGCATATCCACTTCAAAATATAACGTATTCTACCTCGGAGAACCAAGAAGGATAAAAACGTTTGACGAGCTCTTTGGTTGTTCTCGTCAATCTTTGATCAGCTAAACAAGTAGGCAACTGTAATTGTTTTTGGCCATGTGGTTTTAAATTGATCTTCTAACAGTACAATGACGATTTTGTCCATACATGTGTTGTGAAGACGGCTAAGTCCCCATAGTTTCAAGGAGCTAAAATTTTCCAAGCACAGTTATTTCTGACAAAATGATTACCTTTTAAGATGTTTTTAATTTTACTATGGTGGATTAGTCGAATTTTGTTTTCAAATATTTTTCTTTTATCATTGGCTGAGTGTCAGGCTTTCAAATAATTGCCCCACGCTGGCTAATTAACTGTGTATATGGGCCAGAGCTTGTTGTACACATGACCTGCTTATTTAGCTGGCAGCCTGCGACGTTGGCCGAGATCAGCGAACCCTTGTCGCTCTTCTCGGCATTCTCTAACCCACTCGTGGGAAATCTAGCTTTGGATCTCGCGCCATCAGCTACTACGTCGATCATTTTTATTCCCTATTTTGTTACGACATGCCTAATACGGACATTCAGTGTTATCTCTCAGATATGTATTATCTGACGTCTAGTGCTACCTCTGTCTTTCTTTTGTCTGCGTAGTTGTGCCAATCCGACAACAATAAAATTCATTAAAGACAAATCCGCAAATTGGGTGAAAATCTGGAAAGTTCGGAGTATGGTTGGCATTGTGTATTGTTGCTATCTTTTATCGAGACGCTAGCATTCTTTAAATTTTTCTTACTAGTTGTTTTGCCGTTCTAAATTATCTGAGGATTTTTAGTCTTTTAGTTACGCAGAAAATGCAGATGGAAAATCGCTTCACGAAATAAATGGAAATCAATAATGAAAGTATGATCACAAGCTTCAGATGAACCTGTTCTCATCCCAGGCACCTAGATGCTAAATCACGTAGACCCGCAAAAGCTGGTATGAAACAGCCCTTGGTGTGTGGTTGTAACTGAAGTAGGTACCGAAATTCCTAGGATTTTCTTTATCATTCACTAGGCCACCCAATAACTTGATCATATATTTGCCACACCACCGTAATTTTGGGAAGTTCCGAAAAAGTGTACCTCCCGCTTATAACCTGCAAGGCTTTAGCTACAAGTTACAGTCTGTGGTGGAATTTATATATCTTGCTGTGGCCAGTAAACTTAGCCATGCTGTTCATGCACGTAAAGTGTTTCTTCAACGCTTAGGCCGATCGCACTAGACATGTGCGCGTTGTTTCGCAAAGTTTCACGAAGGCAAAATACCCAAAAAAGTGCAGTTAACCAGCATTGAAACCTTACCGGAACTTTCTACCCAAAGCTCTTTAATCAGTTATTCTGTCAGGAAAGGACTTTTCTTGTGTAACATCTGGTGCCTTTGAAATGTTTTTGTGCATATTTTTATCATGCGTAGTGACGTTAAGCAAAAATTTGGCTCAACTTCCTGGATGAGTGCAACTATGTGGCTTTCACTAACAAGTACATCAAGTCAAAGTCTTGTCTTTAATTTTTTGATGCTTTCGATAAACGCCGGTCGTATAAGCTTAAAAGTTTTCCTTCAAGTACAATACCCAGTTATTTCCTACCTTCTCTTTCGATTATCGAGCAATGTACAGAATATCAGTTTCTCAAGTTACTTTGACTTATCCGTGACCCTATGCAATTTGAAAAGCTTTTCACTTCTAAACGCAAATGTTGCACTGCATTCATTTTATGAGGATCAAAATAAACGAAACATTAGGTAACGGTTTTATAAGCCAGATGGAGTGAAGAAAACAATGCAAAGGTTTTAAATCTTGTGTAGAGGTAGGTTGCTGGAGTTAGATCAATTAACTTGGTTGTGGATGAATACCTTTCAACCTTTGACGCCAGCATCGTTTAGCTTCATGTATCTCTAGCTTATCCCGAGGTTTTCCAAAAGTTTGTTTGCCTCACTTTTGGCCTGTAACTTTGAATAAGTTCAAGCTCAAAGGCAAGTTACTACGTTTTCCGCATCATAACTGTCATCAATAATACCGACACAATCCTCTAAATATTCTTTTGCTTGGCTTGTTTTTTGCATTTGTAAATAGCACTTCGCTATTATCAACACATTTTCAGCAGAAGACCTTGGGCTTCCTAGAAGGATGAAGTTCAAAAGGTAGCATTACGTGACTCTGCCTCCAGGAAATATTTCAGAGCCTATAAGTTTGAATCTCTTTTGAATCGGAACTTGCCTCCTGGTAGCTGGATTCCGGTGGTGCTTCAAATACGGCGCAAGCCACCTTTCGTTGTATCCAAGACCACCCTGCAATATTGTAACACCTTTGACGCTCGCAAATTGCTTTGATTGCTTACCACATTCCTAGCCCATGAAGTACTTGGGAATCTCCCGGATTTAGCTCCAACGCTTTCTGTGAAAACGCAATTTTTGCGAAGTTTTTTCTTTTACTTCAAAAATGCCTTACAAGCCAAGCTGTTTGCATGCTCATCACATCCAATATCCACCGGTATAAACCTTTATATTTTGCGATAGCCTCCAAGGCCACAGCATAAGACTAAGTCTGACTGAGTAGTAAAATTTTTCATTACTTTTGCGCAGCTACTGTTTTCTTCATCTAATTCCAAGCCAGACTTTGCATAGTCGCGACTTTTGAGAAGGTAATATTCATATTTCTTTTTATCAGTTCTGAAAAGTTTCGAAGCTTTTTTGTTAGCGATTTAGATTGATAATACCAAGCATGCGTGCGATCACAGAAGCGATCCCGAATATCGGAGCATCTTGCATTTTCGGCTGCCCAATATATTGTAATAATAGCTTGTTTGCGTCCTCCGGACCATTATCTTTGAGGCATTCGGATAGTTCTTTCAGAAGCTGACTAGAATTGGTGATTTCCTCATCCATGTTGGCTGTCGGGTTTCGGCCGTATGCGATAGAGCGTTGCAACTTCAACGGCCCTCGCCTCTCAAGGTCAGGCTAAGCTGGATCACAGAGCTTGATGCTGGAGCGACGCAGCAGTCCATTTTCTCACGAGTGTGCTCCAGTATACTACTGCGCTTCGATTGCAAAGTTTCCATTCTCAATGTTTTCGTAGAAATTTCTGGGGCACCTCAGGACGGCATCCCGGATAGCAGGAAGCAACGGTTGAAAGTTTGAAAGCCAAGATAGTGCAGAAAGCAACGGGATAAACACTGTATAAACAACTGTCCCCCCGTTTGAAACCGCTAACGAATTGGAGATCTAAGAAAGTCTTTTTGGTAATGTAACGTAGAGCAGAGCTTTATGTTCCAGAAGAAGAATAAGCGCTTTAGAGAGAAAACAATCCTGGGTATATTCGTAGATGGAGGGGGGTGAAGACGGCGTAGAACGTCCCTTATCCGAACAAGCGACGAACTGGGCGACTACGACTTCTTCCGATTGTTTGTTTCACGCGTTAACTGATGTGTGTGCAAAGAATTCCTACCGGAGTTTATTCATGGCTCTGGGATTTTTTCAGCTTTTTGCTATGCCGTCGTAGAGACAGGTTTTCGTCGTGGGGGTGTAGTGGAACATGTGTTCTTGATAGGCCTCTCAGTAGTCTGCAGGTAACGATGACATCGCCACTTAGCTGTCTGTGGCATTTAGGTACAAATCGATGGGCCGTAGTCTCGACGGGCAGGCTATCCGATTTAGTCCTTGAGTTATTCTCATGGTGCGCTTTTACGTGATTAAAAGGTAAGCTTATCCCAAACAAATGTGGACGTCTAGGCTTGTCCGGCATATTCTGATCAAGGACGTCTTGTTGCTTCGCACAAACATGTTACTGCCCCGGGTTCGACGGAGAGTATTGTTCATCTCAGTTTATGAACCCCTCCGCCTAAGTAACTCCTCTGTGCTCCGATGTCCGCCGACTGCATCCCGGATGTAACATTCCATTACGCTTGACAGCACTGGGATGAGCCATGTTGGATTATGTCAGCTTATTTATTCTCTAATCCTTTTGTGTGTTGGTGCCAATTCCGCCCTCTCCTATAATGTCCGGGATATCCCAGCAGTTAAAGGTAGCTGGAACAGGTCTGCATAGGAAGTGGTTACGTCCGTTGTTGGGTTGGTAATAGCCGGCTGTTTATTAGGGCCTGCCGCCTTGTGAATGATTAGTTTCGTAATGCTGAGGCTACTTCTTCTGAAGCGACTTTTGGATCGTCCATTCTTTGGGTACTATGATTCAGGACCTCGCCTGAGACGGTACCTCATTCGTGCGCGCACATCGACTAGAAGGGATCTAGGAGGGCATCTGCCTTTTGTTCTGATGTTGTGGCCTGGTCTTTATTGTTATCCGAACATTGTCGATGCCCACCGTTAACTTAGCGCTACACCGGACATAGTTAAAAAGTGGCCGTGGATTCCATTTAGACTTCCCTCCTAATTAGCTACTCTTAAGGCTAACTCATAATGACCCTATTACGTCTCGATTGTAAGGGCGATTTCGCAGGCTCGTTTGTACAGCGTGTGCCTCTGGTGTCATCGGCGTGTGTAGCATCTCCCATGCACGCTTCTCCTCACCTGAGATTTTCTGGCTCCCTCCACCTACCTGGTCGGTTTCCTTCTTAGATATATCCTTTCGAGCCGGTCAAACTCTTCTAAATTGATCAAATAATGGGTGATGCTCGTCAAAACACGTTAACTTCGCTACCATCAGCGTTGCGCTGAAAGTCAGCAGCCCTGCGGAGCGAAGCCCCATATTTATGTTCCCAAATGGCCTCATGCCGTATTCCAGGGGCCGAGCACACCCCTTCCCGTACGTGGATGGGATCATCCCGTGGTCACTCCAACCGACTAGTTCCATTACCCTCAAGCAAAATTGAAGAGTATATGGCAGCTCCTTCAGCATGCTTGTTGGCGGGTTTGCTGCACAAGAGCTTGCCCGAGAATGAAACCGAGCATTTCTTACTCCACTATTGCCTCTGCGGCCTAACCGGATACATTACTGTAGATATCCATTGATTCACTCCAGCCTAGTGCTTCTGATACTGTGTATTGGGGCTAGCTAGTCAAGCGCAGTCCCTAATTTTTGGTTCTATTGCTGCCTGCACTTTCATGTAGCTTCCTGCTACCATCTGAAGGGCGTTCCCTGGAGACCATTACATTCCATGAGTTTCTAGATGTCTCGTAGGGTTCTGCTCCGGAGGACTCCTGTAGGAATCATCTGCGCGTTTTAAGCAGTGGTGAGTATGTTTGCCCTCGCAAATCTGACGTCTGCTAGCGGGACACTGCGGTTGAAACACGTCGTTGGGCTATATAAAAGCTATTTGGTAAGCGATCTCGAAAATTTTCTCAGCTGAAGTCAAGAAAATGTCCCTGGATTGGGTTCTTTAAATTCGATGGGAATTTATCTGGTTTAATCTTCGAATTGTTACGAGTCAGGCTTCCACTTCCCCATTGGAAACACTAACAGAACATGGACCGGAATTCCCACTTGCTTTAGTGAGCTTAAAAGGGTGACGAACTAATTCTAGGAACGTGTTTTTTTGCAGCATGCCTCTATGTGCACTTTTAATTATCCATGCGATGCTGTATGTTTCAAATGGCATTGTGACTGCAAACGAATCCCACAAAAAGCAATTTTCCAAAGTCGAGCGTTTCAGGGACGGGTCCCATAATCCGCTGCGTTGCCTAAACCTATATGCAACAAAACAAATAGGCCAAACTCATCTCGTTTCATGTTGCTGGTGTTGTTTGCTTTTTCATCTAATTAACAATACCCGGAATAAACCAAACTTGCATTCCGCCACTTACAAAGGATTCACTTTTCTAGCACGTCTCTTCCATTCTGTTGTTTTCCATTGACGGTTGCTGTCGCTCATCTGTGCAATTCGAGGAAAGTGGCAAGTTATTTATTTAGAATAAAAATTAGGCTTCGGGCATTGTTTGTCTTGATTCAGATATAAATCAGACTTGCTCAAAAAGGACTGCGCTCCCGCACTGTTTGGTTATTTCAACGATGGTGATTGTTGAATGCTGCGCCTTTTTTCGCTCCGAAAGCCTTCCTTTACCTGCTTGCAAAGCTTGATTTCAAGACAGGGTCTATACAATGGTTAGAAACGCATCAAAATCAGGTGGCTCACCAATCATGATGGCGTCTAGAGTTGTCGCTCAATTTTTCCGGCATGATCCATGTCGCTTTCCGGAGCCTTCAGTGGAATGCTAATAGGTAATATTCTGATGATTTTCAAAAACATGTTGATCTGCCTCAAATTTCGGAGCCCCCATTTTTGCTTCTGCCTCCAACCGATGCTGTTTTCCGCAACAGCTTCTTTGTTGGCTAACAAAAGTTACCACAATCCTCAACCTAGCCGGTCTGCTTTGTGAATTCTGATTATTGGTCAAAGTGGATTCAGGGAGTTAGGCAGGAATCCCTAACTTAGTTTTCCCGTCACAAGCATTAGTTTTGGAACGTTTGCTAACAGGTTATCTGACTTAAACACAGTTTCTACCTGAAACTCTGAATGAAGCTTTCTCAAATTATTGAAGCCATCGCGGTAAAGATTTCCACAGGAAATCATCAAATCAATCAGAAAATTAAGGAGACTTACCGAAATATATCCAGTGCCCTACTTATGTCTGGTACCCCTTAGGTCGAAAATTCGGCAGTCTTTCTTGACCGCAACAGCAGTGGGTTTATGTCTTTGTCGACATCCTGCTTGTCTCATGTTCCTGGCGGGTCTTCCCCAGAGCTGAAACCTGATGGCAACAGAACCGGTCCTCTTGATCTCAAAATAAGCAGGTAATTAATTTACCGTTTCCTTGTGCCAAGCATAACAAGCCCAAACTTTGGGTCGAACGATGCAGTTTCCAATTCTTTTTGGAGCATTTTTCTTTATTGTGGACATCGGAATAAGAATCTAATTAAATTTAGCAGAGCTGCGAAACAGTACCATTAATCTTGTGAACTTCGACATTTGGTTCTCCTCTTGACACCAAAGTGAACATTTTCTGCCATCGATCAATTTCACTAGGGAAAGTCGGGGCATTCCCAGATAGGTTTTGCGAATCCTGAGAGACGTTCAAATGCAACTTCCGCATTCTGAGCAAGAGAACCCTGGCTTTGCGAATTTTTTGGGGGCTTACTCTAGTCTAACTCGAGGCACTTCTTTTACGGGGAGGACGACGGCATCGTCCACATCATCTGGCAAAAGGTTACCGTTTATAATATAAATGTTTGACTTCCGTGTTTCTGAAAATCTGCCCATTGCTATCATGGCTTTTAAAAACGGTCACTTGACGCCTTCTTGAACTACAGGCTGTCAGGCGAGTTCCTAGGATGAAGTGTCCATTGACCCTGACTTACCTTATATCAAAGTCGCACCAGATTTTGCTGTGATTTGCAATGTTTGCATCACTGCTGGCACTGAGCTGCAGCTGATGTGTAGGCGCTTCCAGAAATTCAACTCCAAATGTTGCTTCTCTTTTATATAATCCCGGCAATTCTGGAAGCAGTGCATTTTTCCGCAGTCGAACGCCTCCGCTTTACCGTAAAATCTCATATTAGATTGCATTATGGATGACGTGACTCTCTAAGAGAACCTTATAGGTGATAAAGAAGTTGGACAAAGCAATTGCGAAATCATACAAATTATGAATAGAATGGCGCTCCAAGTTCGCAAGGACATACACTAACGAACGCGGAAACCATCAAAAATAGATGAAAAAGATCCTGGTGATGGAAATAAACAAAAGATTACAAACGACAGGGTAAATCGCCCCAATAATGATTGTCCATTAATGAGCTAATGTTCTCTATAAGTAAACCAAAATATGCCAAATGTCGGCGAAAAGTTTCGTTTAACGTGACATAACATGCATGTCATGACATACACTTGCTGTAATCTATGGTAAACATTGAACTGGGTGTTAGAAGTTGCATATACACCGTTGAGTAACCCAGCATTATTTTACAGCCTGCACGAGAATGGTGACAGAGTATGGCATGCTGACATAATATTCCCTTAAGGAGTGCAAGTGGTCGGCACTGCAGGCGGGAAAAAGGAGATCACGTGAGCCGAAGCTCAGTCAATTAGAATGCTGACTTAAAAAATTTACTGAATGGTAAAACAAGGTCTTTCCCTACGACTGGCCAATGACCGAAAACCCAAATGTCAAACAGATTCCAATTGAAGAAGTTGACAAGTTCACTTTCTCGCACCAAACCCCGATTATTATCATAAACCTTAAAACTTTTAGCTATTATGCAATAGGTACTACCCAGCCTTGGAAGTCTAAAGGATGGTCGCACGTCGGTTGACCCTTAAAAGCAACTGATACCTATTATACAACCACAGCCTAACTTGTTGACAATTAGCGCCTGCTGTCAACCACATGTGCAATTTTTATTTCTTTTGTAGGGAATTTCAACTGCCTCTCAGACGTTTATAGGATCCCGCTTGTCCCCTTGTGCCGTTTGGCTAGTTACAAACTTGACTCACACATAGACCAGAAAAACAGGGACGTTGCCCCAATCCCACTCCCGCTTTATATGTAGGAATAACCTTATTCGGCGTAGACAAAGCACCCCGTTGTTGTACACTAAACAGTACTCTTAGAAAGTCGATTCCACAGCTGCAAATCCCAAGTTCGCAAAAACCGGGTTCTCAGTTTTAGCCTACAGTGACTCTTCTTTAGCCTAGGGCTACGTTCTCCTTTGCCGCAATCGAGAGAAAATCCATAAAGCGCGCTAGCCTCTTCGCATGTTAGGTCCACCACAATCTCAATGGTTTTGGCTAAGTCCCTTCTGTTTAGTTTACGTTCCATCTGGCACAAACCAATTTCCTGAGGTTGCGCACAACTATTTTCTAGCTGATCAACCATGGACTTGTAGTTTTGGGTGAATCTTCTCTACTCCTTCTGAACTCCTCCCTTCTAACCCATGAAATGAGGGTGCTCAGACTGCGGGCAGCTAAGAATTTCTGATATATTGTTCTGATAACAATAACCTGGCTAACCACCTAAAGCTCCAATCCTTTTTTGGCGTTGGGTTACTGTGCCTGTCAAAACAATAGACCAAATCGTAAAGCAGGTAGTTACCTAGCCCATGCAAAGCAGCCACATACGGCCTCCATCCTGCAATATCCACCGCTTGATTCTCTGCTTGACACCCCTTGGCTTCAACCAGAATTACCCGAGCTCTCAATCCACAAAGAATGTATATACCGACCGTCCAACTGGAATAATTCTGATATCTCTCGTCTCACGCAATCCTTCCTAAATCTTTCTGGTTTCCCATCCAGCCTTGAGATAATTACAGGTGACTTCAATTCCCCAACGATTTGTCAGTCTATTTTATCTGCCCCACGAATTCTACTCGTCTTTATTCTGAAAACATACTGGAGGATTGACTCAGCATGCTACCACTCGCAAAAAGCTTCGAAATATTTTAGACCTATATTTTAAGCAAAACATTCCTGATGTTAGAATTTCCGTGCTGAGGTCCTTCCCATGAAGTGATCATGAGATGGTCACGAGCAGCTTGCCTCTTCGTGACAAACCCTCTTCACCTATGTGCAGCGACCATATTGTCTCTTTCCATGTGTCCACTCGATATGACAGAAGCCCCGAAGCTGTGCGAACATTTCATTGGTTCAACTTCTTTTTATCACCCAGCCCACAGAATGCGGGAGAAATTTACGTAAAATTTCTTATTGCCATTAACCTCCTATCCACTCCGAGCTTTCGTCATACAATCAAGGCGCCTAGTATAATTTGCCAGCTCCATATGAAACTTTGAGGGCCCCGACATCGTTAATAAAGCATGAGAACTCCGGCTTTCAATGAAAGCTGATCGATTGCAATGAAACTTTCTTATTGAACTTAAACTAAGCTTCCGGAGGCAGGAAAGTTTAGCTCTTGGGTGGCCCAACATAGTTCTGAAGACTGCTCATATTTTCAAGGATGGTTCGCAGACCGGCTCGTCGGCCTGTCCCGACTTTATTATACTCGATACTTTACGCGTAGAGTACCCTAAAGACATTGCGGCGGTACTCCATTCGTATTTCTTTTCTGGTCTCGGTAGTGACAACTTGCTTCACTATAAAATCCATCCTTTGCTGACTTCGTCTAATCTAGGCCCCACTTCATTCCACGTTTCTGGAATCATGACAGTGATGAAATATGCCAGCCATCCCACAGGCCGTGGTCTGATTGCGTTCCCCCAGCCTTATCTTGCACCGCTGGTCCAGATATTCCCCTGGTTCTTCTAAATCCGTTCTCACTCTCCATGTCCGGCGCTACTTTTACGGCAAAATGGAAGACCTGCGCTATCGTTCCAAGCCATAAAAAGCGTTCTGTGCATGACCCTGAGACATTCACCCTATTAACCAAACACCAGTTCCATCTAGGCTTATGAAAAAGTTGTTGAAGAACGTTTGGTCAACTTCCTTGCTACTCACAATCCTATCAGTCCTTCCCAACATGGTTTCCTGAGGGGCCGATCGTGCCTCACCAGTCACTCTGACTTCTTGAAACTAACTACCCAGAGGGCTGATTCCCACCGGTCGATGCCCATAATCTTTCGAGACATTTCAAAAGCGTTTGATCGCGTTTTCCACTCCAGACTTCTAGACAAAATAAGACGTACAGAATAAGAAATTCACTCATCTCGGTTATCACCTTACCCTTCTGTTCACACTCAGATAATCAATATTTACGGTGATTTTCCCAGAACTGCGCAATTACCAGCGGGTTTATTCAGGATAGCTTCCTTATTCCTTTTATAAGCCTGGTATATTTCAATGTTATCTTTACATTTATTCCTCAAAATGCACCACGTCCGTTTGCCGGTGAAATTAAAGTAGCCTGCTCTTTTGAAGTTGGTTTATTTAACTCCCCGCTAGCACTTATCTTTGAAGAGCTAAATCCTCTTGATAAGTGGTGTTTCAAGTGGCTCTAGAAATGACATGCCTTTTTCTGTTACACACGACTAAGTATTTGGAGCTACGGTACTTCTGTTCTTTCAGTTTCCTTGGGGACGCCCACCACCAAACTGCCTGGGCCAAAATAACTGCTGCAATGCTCTCACGAGCAGTGGGCACTTAATATTACGGGCCAATTACCCTCAAGTTCCACGCTAAGTCTCATCTTAAATATTGCCCGATTATCTTCTCCACTGTGCGGAAGTTGATCCGGTCGCTGTGGGGAATGCGCAACGGGCGTTAACTAGAAATCTCCTTGGTACTTAATCTAGTCTAATCTACAGGGCCAGATGCGAGCTGCTTGGTCTTAAACCACTATGGCTTCACCGAGTCAAATCGAACCTTACATCTCCTTTTAATCTTCAATTTCATAATTTTTATTCTACCAAAACCAACGTACGTGACACTGTTAGCTCCCGGATCCACTTCGCGGTAGATGCTGCTAGTTAAAAGCACTGCTGACTCGACTATCGACCAGGGCTAAGTTCTTCACATTTGCTTGCAGTAAGCTGTGGAACAAGCTCCCTACTATCCTGCAGTCATGCTCAAATGTAACTCAGTTTGAAGCCCGGCTGGCCAAGTTACTAGATGTACCGCTTTACTTAACCTGAAACAAGCTAATATTGAACTAAACGAGGCTTACGGGCATGGTTTACGATTCTAGTTTATGATCGGGTATTCACTATTCCCACCGATCAGGATTCTTGGAGTTGAGATTCACCTCTTGTTATTCTGCTTCCTCGCATTTTTCCACTAATAAGTTATTTGACCTTATCTTTTCGCTTTAGTCGATGTATCTTGGTCACCACTGACATAGCTGACAAACCAATGAGCCGTTCCCAATGTGGGATTACCTGTGTCAGCATACAATTGAATGAATCAAAGATCTTATCACGTTCTGTAATTTCAAATGCCTTCAGTCTGTGTACTCCACTGTTTTCATGTCATTTTTTCCTCTTTGTTGGCTAAGCGACTCCAAATAAGCCGTTCTTGTAACCACAATCCTTCAACTACCGCTAAAACTGTTAATATAGCCCAGATCTGGTTACCAATGTTTGCACACTAGAAACTTTGCTTTGCACGTCTGCCGCAGTTTTCTATTAGCAGAAGAATCCTAATGGTTGATGACACCAGATACTTCGTCATTGCACCATCCGTACTCCAACTACATCAAAAACGGAATAAACTAACATAGATTACACAACGCTGTAGTCCAATAGTTTCTTCTATTCTCAGCACATCAGCCCTATAATTTTTCAGATACATTCATGTTCCCTTCATTAGGTCGGCGGTGCAGAGCAGGTTGAAAATGACAATGCCAAGAAATAACGCAATATTCCGGGATAGTTGCCAACCTGTTTGCAGTTGAATTACTTTACGTCATAATGACAACCGCAACAACACCCCACCTGGTGCCAGAATGACCCCGGTCACTCTACCACATTAGCTCTTTACTCCTAATCAGACCACCCGTTCCTTGTATCCCCGCCAAACCCTCCAAGAGCTGGAATAACGTCGGTTCTTCTTAAATGCATGTCCACCGTCATAAATCGTGACCACTATCTACTGGACTCACACCGAGAATGACATTTGACACCAGCACCTCCAGGTTTTCATTTGCACGGCCAATTTTATGTCCCATGATGCCTTTATTTCTCAACAGTTCATTGATCAGTATAATTCCAGGCTGGCACCCTGAGCGGAATATTGCTCGATTTTGTGGTTTGGATCTCTCAAGCAGGCTATATGCGCCGTTACCAGTCCCGCCCTCGCAAGGGCAACCCCAAATCTGCTAGATTTTTACTTTTGCTAGGTCGCTTCTAGCCAGATCTCATGCTCGAATACTGGTCTGTTCAGGCCAAACCAAGCCGATGATCGCCTTGGGTATCTCTATTCAGATGGACCTTCCCGATAAGCAAAACAGCTATTATTGCCGCTTCAATTTACCCGTGCCTACTGTCTTCTAAGATCAAAAGCTGCGGCAACAAAGCTGACATCATGGAGAACATTCTTGACCGGCGTATTTATGGCTGTCTCTGATTTTTACAAAAAGTTATTTTCGCCGATGCACCTCTAAGCCTGTCCGCTTCCAGCCACGTAGTAGTACGATCAGCGGTCTGGAGAGTTCCATATTCGCTTTGCGCAAACATTTTCACAAAATGTACTCCTTCAGACAGTTTGGCACAGACTTGACATCATTCCTTCGCCTTCTCTAGTATTTCATTGGCTCCATTGCCGTTAACTATAACCATATTATCCACTTTGCATGATGTTCCGATTGATTTTGGCTAATTTCCATCCAGTCATCATATCTGCACTCCGTTCGTCAGTTTCACTTTTCTGCCCGTTGCCTAACGCTGCTGACGTTTGGGAAATCCGGCTGTATTTCCTGTAGTGACGAGCTGACCACCTTGAAATGTTTCTCTTGTGCAGTAAAATGGGGGCTATTACTGAAGTGAATGTGACTAGCTATTATCTATTTTTTGGCAAATGCTGTGTGTAAACTTCCTTTAACTCTACATTGTTTAAACTGGCCTCTGAAAACGCAATATCACGGTGTACCGGAAACCACGTCAGTTGCGATATCATGGCTTTCACGGCTGTTCCTGCGGCAGCAACTGGTATTCGTGTAGTTCATTGTGATAATTTCCAGAGTATTCTTCGTAGTTTTTCCCTATTTTTCAGTTTCAGTTTAGAGTTACGGGGAAACATTCACCTATCAGTAAAGAAGGTGAGATGCCCGCCAGTTGATGCTTGCCAGGACACTTCCATATATCTTGGCCGTGCGCGATGAAGCTGTAGGGCATTTGTTAAGATAAAGGCAGAATATCGCGAAGTTGAAAGAAAAAGGTGAACCCTTTACTCACTCCACCACATATGGGGATATCAACGCCGTGGTGCACACAGCCAGTGGCGCAGAAGTAAATGCTTTCTTCTTTGACCACTTTTTATTAGTAAGAAAATTAAGAAGCCATCTGAACATACCTTCAGCACGTGCTCATCCTTACAGCTGCCTTCGTGTTCTAAACTTAGGGCTTCCCTTACTACCGTGAACGTCGTTGACGCTGACATACAGATTATCGGGGCAGCCTCACTGTTAGCGGACTTAGGTAGGCACGCAAACATGACTACTAATGCTAACAGGCTGCCGAAGATTAGGAGACGCAAGCAATCAGGGTTACCATCTTCACCAATTAACCAGGACCTGTTCGGCGTGCGAAGATGAGAAAAGCCACTCGTTGATTTGGATGCGGCAAAGGAAAGGGGGATGTGAGGTCTGTCGACGTTGGATTCACTTCAATTGAGCTAACTACACGGGCCAAGAGCTGTACGCCTGCGCACATTACTACCCTGACGAAGACAACTAACTCGTCCATGCAAGTCATGGGTTGAAAAAGTAAACAACGCATTTCCATTATGTTTACCATTACCATCCAAGGTGCCCTTGAATAGCTCGAGACCAGGTAGGACGAAAAAAGAGAACCCTCAGTGATGCAGCAAACACAAGGAACAAAGACCGCTAGAGAAATAGGATTGACGTGTACTCTACCACGGCCCATTTTGCGGCCACTGCTGCCTGATTGCCAGTGCTGATTGCGAATATCGACTATTCTATTGATTGCTTTATTGTATGCATTACGTTGTTGGTGCCTGAGTCTTCTGTTCACCGCACAAAGACGGTGGGAGGTTTGGTTCTTTGAGAGAACGATTCGATCTCGTTAATCTGTAATCTGTTCACCTGGTCATCCGCAAGCACGGAAATGTAAAAAATACATGCCTCTATAAGCATATGCATGGTTGAGTTTAAAGATGTTTACAGGTATCGCTGGTAATATACACGTAGCTACAGATGGATGCCGTTAGAAATGTACCTGCCGCCATATGTAGGTGGCCACATTTTTCTGTCTATAAGTTAACGCTTACATTGACTCTCCAGTGTTAGAAGGTAACGTAGATGTAGGCGTAAGTACTAACCTACACACTACTTCCGATGCTGTCATTTTATCCTTCACGCATCCGGAAACAGTTTATAAGGCTAACATTCTATGTATCTTTATGCTTAGACATGCTTACCTGTTTTTACCACCATGTTACCATATAAACACTTAATATTACGCATGCTGAGTGAAATATTTTTACAATGACCTAGTCGGATAGATATGTAAAAATCTATGATAGTGTGCTTCCTTCATATTATGAGGCAAACAGAACAAACAAATGTCCATTTTCACCATGACAGTCAGTTCAGTTCAAAACTTAAGCATGCTAAACTGTTCTTTATTTTCGTAATAAAATGGCAACTATATGTTGCACCTAGGATAGCTCCTTCGAACGTTACACGTTTTCTGCAAATTTCGTATTCTTCATTCACCGGCGAAAATTACCAGTTATCGCATGGTGGGCGGTTTTGGGCATAACCGAATCCCTCGGGCGGGCAAATGGCGTTCAAAGATTTTAATGGCCTCAAAACATGGCCGTTCCGTGGGGGTATACAATTCATCATTATACTATATTTCGACATCATTTGTTGATCTCCGACAAAGATTTGCTCAGCGATGCACACTTTTAGTGCACTTAAAAACAAAATGACTCGTATTCCGCTGCTGAAGAACAGCGCCATTAAACTCTATATGATCATCTAGGGCGGGTTTCCCAGCTTCGATTTCTGGCTAGCATAATTATGGATTGCGTAATGCGTTGCGGAATCAGATCCTATTTTTCTTCGTATTTCTCGAGCAACCGAAGTTTGATCTTATCCAATTACCCACCCTGATTTGTTTTAGCGTTTCCTCTGCATTAACCCGTAAAAGTTTGAACTTACTTCGCACGCGCCTCTCGCCAATCGACAAATGTAGATCATTTTTGGAAACATTCTTGATACTAGTCGTTGCACCATCCATAATATGGGACCAAGATCCTAAGCAGTACGCAAAAACAAAATGCACTAGCGCTTCGTACAAACGCAGAAACACCCACCTTTGATTGCACCTTATTGCCGTGCAAAATCTTTTCAGCATTCACCAGCCATTGTTGGCTTCCACCTTGCACTGCCCAGGCGGCTGAAATGCGCGCCCAACGATAAGCCCGAATTACGTGACCCCTTAAACTCCGACGCATTGGCCCATTGCCGAATTAGTCTACAAATGCGTTCGGCATCCGACAATTGTCAAGTTTTATTGGTCATCATTTAATTGCTTATAGATCCTGGAACATATTGTTTTCCGCTCTGTTAAAACAACTGCCAAGATGAAGTAGGGTTAGGCAGTTATTGCGCTAAGGCATTTATTAACAAAAAGGATCAAAGTCGCTTTAAACATAGGTTCCTGTGGTACTCTGCCTGAACCATCTTCTGAAACAGATTCGTAGTTATCCACGTGAACTGTAAATCTGCCACTGGTGAGAATTTTCCTTGGTCGATTCCTGGATGACACAGGTTTACCGAAAGCTTGTAGTTTGTAGTCTAGTAGAAAATGACTCTAGAGATTCTCTAGACACGACCTATTCTTAGCGAAACTGTTCAGCGCCGAAGACAAGAGTCTGTTATTTGCAAGGCGCAAGCAAAACTTACACTTTGTTATTCGTTCCAACCACTTAGGCAGTACTGGCGTCAGACTTACCAACTTGTAGCTGTCAGTTTTTGCCTAGAACCTGACTTATGTACCGCCACCTCCCTAGCAATTCTTCAATCCACCAATTTCTCCATAACCCAAGGGTCGCACTGTGGGGCTCCGTTACTGGCTTCAGAAGGGAATCCCTAATGAAACAGACAATTTCTGGGTGGATGCCGTCTAGTCCCGGCCATTGGAGCCTGCTCGGTGATCTTAAGATCTGCATCACTTTGTCTTTACTTGCATACAACGCATCTCATTAGGGTACGGTTTCGGTCCACTAGGAGCTCCCCGAAACGGATTAAGTCTGGCGATAAGCGCTTTTGAATAGTAAGGGAAATTTTGGGCTTTAATTTTATCCATGAGAACTAAATTGCCATCATCTCCCTCCAGGTTCCTACACGCTGATATATAGCCTTCATAGAATGCATGAGTTGTCAGAACCTCTTGGAAGTTTTCCTTTGCGTGCCGAATAAATGTTTTTCATGCTTAAACTTAGCACACTTTTGCACTTCTTTGACTCCGTTACTATCCTTGGCACTTGCGGCCCAGACGCCATTGGTTACTAAACTTTACAGTGAATCTATCACCTCCATCGGTACTTAATGGCCATTTTAATCTTGTGGCTCCACCAGGGCGGCCGGCGCTTATTCTGCCAAACTGCTAAGGGAACTAGGTTCCCAGTTAGCTGCAATAATCCTCCTCGTATTACAACTCATTAGCCATTGATTGATAGAACTAGAGTCTCTGGGGCCTAGCTTGTTCTCGCAAATTTATTTCTCAGATAAACTCTGCTGTTTGTGTCAGAGTTTCTAACTGTCTCGGTATGACATGTCTCGCAGCGATTTTTACTTTCTCTGCGCTCTGGTCACTTTTGCCTAAGGGTTCCCTTATCATCACAGAGCAGATGTAATTCTTGTTTCTAGTCATTGCCATGTTTGGCATTGATGGTTGCTATCATTCCCTGAACCTAGCTGCTTGTTTAGCCTGCCGAGGCATTCCACGCACATAAATTCATCCAAATAACTAGCTACCAGCCGTATTCCTGGAGTAGAAGAGGATTCGGAGTCAAATTTGGTTCCTTCGATTGACAAAGCTAATCTTTTAGTATAGGGGTGGTTTGTTGACACCTAGATTAAAAACTTACAAGCTGTTGTCCGCTCTTTACAATAGGGGTCGAATATTTGGAAACGTTGGCTGCAGTTTTCGTCGGTGATAGGCAGGCCAAGAAAGAATGTCGTAGTCCGCATCCGGTTGGCTTTTTGAATTGCTGCGTCCAGGATCTCTGGAGGACAACACACGGAACAGATTTTCCGAATTTGGAGCTACTGGGTCAGTTCTTGGTCAGTCCATCGCAGGTTGCTAGAAAGTGATTAAATGGGTGAGTTTTTGAGGACACCAGACAGTTTTGGAGCGAGTACCGCGTATTGAGTTGTAGATTAAAGGGCGATGGACTACTCCAGGTCGGAAAATTTGAACACCGATAGGGAAAACACTGGCCATAGGCAGTCTGTACCGATTAATGAAAGCGCATCATTCCCCTGATAGCAGCGGTTTTTGTGTTTGATGATCTCATCTCGAGCACTTCCCCTGCAGAGTTCCGTCCGGTAGAGGTGCATCCCGTTTGTGAAAGTTTAGAGCCATGTATGTCTGGGGTTTGCCAGTTTTCCGTGATGATCCCGATCCTGGGATTGTTGTCTAAAACTATCTGTTTGATTACTGGAGATTTACTTTTAAGGCTTAAGTAACTGCTGCCTACGCACTTGGGAACCTGCTTAGGAGCTGTTTCAACATTGCCACTATCAATGTGTCTGTTGGTAGCCTGGAGAACCTTGGGAAAATTGATCTGTTTCTTGGTATCAGGAAAGACGAGGTTTATGGAAATGTGTTCTCAGTTGAAGTTGAGACGGCGGCGATTATGGAAACCCGCCTTATCCATTCTGGGAACATTGTGGGAGAAAAACGATCGGTTTTCATTCCGTTTCCTCAAGATTATGCTGCTTTCGTGGGCAACTCACAATTTTTGGTAGCCTATACGGAATTTCTATCCAATGTAACTTTGTTGCTTAGCGGTGCCTACTTCCATGGCTTAAGTTGACTGGGTCTTTACGGGTCAGTGTGCTAGTTTGCCTAATCGGACCAGTTTTGCTTCCCATGAGATACTTAATCTCGGCAGCATTTGCGTGCTATTTTCGCGGTTCCACATTGTCTACTGGACACCGCCGTCCAGTCACCTCCAAATGTCTCTGTAGCGGCGAGATGAAAAGATACCTTTTTAGAATTTCCTCACGAAGGTAAGGGGATTTAATTAGTAATGGCTTTAAGCAGTCTATAACGGTATGGTTTGTTCGGTGTTACTCCCTGTAACCCCTCTTATTTCTGGCACTACGTTTCGTCAGAAAACGTGACTGGACTTACAAAGAGTGGTTGCATTACATACAACATGGAACGCTTTACGAGGTTTGAGTGGCTGACTTCCAGGCATGTTCACTGAAATTTTATGAAAAAAGAGGGTTAAAGTGGTCGAATGCCTATTTCCATATATCCTGTATGGTTTGCACGGGCAAAGTTACCCCAGGGGGTTAGGCATTCCGTGTGTCCCTGTGCCTTACAGTAATTTAGCAACAACAAATAACTGGCATTTCTGAATTTCACAAGCTCTTTAGGCTACCCTTGATGCTAGCCTAGACGGAATTAATGAGATCTTTTGCCTGTTGGCCTTGCCTTTAAATTTTCGGATTTGTTTCCTGAAGCTCGGCGGTTTCCATCAGCCGCTTTCCTAAGTCTGAAAGGAGGTCCTTATTCTTGACTGTGTCCGTGAGAGAATGTCGTAATATCCCATAATTGGGGTTTGTACGACCGAGGGTATCTCACCTCCCCCTACGAGAAGGGTATCAGCTTAAGTAGTCCCAGTGAATGGGGTTTCCATGACACTTCTTTCACCTATGTTCGGCCCCAAGTTGAATGAGGCAGAAAATTACACATTCCAGGGTTAACCAGCCATCGCGATTTATCCGAGAGAGTACAAAGAAGTAGTATGAGACAGGCTTACGCCCATTCCGATATCCGTCATCCTCTCGGAATGCACTCTCTGTAATTTTGCAAAAAACGGGTTAATCCAGCTCTCATGTTTAATTTATTTTTCACATTCCGATGAATGTATTTTAGGCGTTCCACTCTGTAGTCCGCCAGATGTCACTCCAGAAGGTGTTGAAGGGTGGTCTCAGGATGAAAGTTTAAAAAACTTCAGGCACTGAGCGATGTCTCTGTGACAGTTTACCAAAGATAATACTGAAACGCAGAATAAATCAACGTTCAAATTATGGCTGGATAGGTTTTGGCTCTTTATCAGTGTGAATCACTACTGCCGCCCTCCTAAAAACAGTGAACGAAGAATAAAACAAAATGGTGAAACAAAACAAAATACGTTGGATTCTTTGTGCCTAGAAATCGGATGTTCTTTCGTCCCACATGTCTGTTTACGGATTTATTACTTTGATGCCGCTTTACATGTAACAGAAATCTCATTTGCTAACGTTCTGTCACTGTGAGGGTGAAATAGATACTATGCTCTTCCCTGCAACATAAACCAGGCCGCTGGGGATGAACTTGTTAGAGACCTGAAAACACAAGTCGATAAGAGGCTTGCGATTAACCGTGTTCTGCGTTGGGCCCGTGCGTTTCATCAAGACATTAAAAGTGAAGGAGATATGTAATGAACTAAACATTCATGAGCGTGAAGCAGACGGTCAAAATGGATTTTGCTGTCCAAGCTCCGGCATATAAACCTTACAGAACTTACCACGCGAGGTTTAACGTTGCCGTACTACTTGAACTCACGCAGTCCATTTTAGCTCTTGTTAGCCTAAACGACTCTGGCTGAATGACATCTTTGCGTTCACAATAGTCCCGGAGATGTGAAGTGAGAGGGTCATCAACAACGGCGCATCAACTCGTCCTTACTCTAGAGTGTACGCCGCGATCTGCCGGCAGAGCTAAAACGGAGTGCGTAGACTTCCTCCCTCAAACGATAGAACCACCATGGTTGCACCCCGTAACATCTGCCCAGTTTTCACTGTCAACTTCGAAGCTAGCTGCATGCATATTTATGATGCGGGTAAAGCTGGCTATACTTTTTCAAGGAAACCTTTTGAATCCTCGAATTAACCCGATTGCGCAAGGCGAGAGCCGTCGATCTCAGCTCTTGGAGTATCTTCAGGCGTGTCATGGGGAAAAAAGGCCTCACCAATTTTCGTAAAAAGAAACAGCCTACATTTCCGTCGCGCCGAGTACGGCTCTCTGTAAGTGTAAGCAAGTTGGTGGACAACTGCGTTGTGGTTGCTGTTAAAGTAAGTCAAAGTTTGGAGCCTCACTGTCAAGCCCACTTTTCAAGGCGGGTTTACTTAGGTAATCCGCGACTTCCCTCGGCATGGTGATACAGAGAGAAATTGTTCTGAATAAAGAATTTAGCTTCAAGGCAGACGCAGGCCGTGGCCAAAAGTTATATCAGTATGGCTCCTGAGAGGGGAGGGCAGACTGAAGATGAAATAGTCATCCGCCGCACCTGATGTTGAAGAAAGAATACCAGCAATAAGCCGCCCTTGAAGCACTTTACAAGCCTATGATATACATCCGGGCATGCAATCGGAATGAATGAATAAAATGAAAGGGGTTGAGCTGTTTTTTCGGCAGCTCTTTGTAATCTCACTAGGCATCGCTGGAAGTGAATCCACAGTATCCTTACAACCAGGATGTTTTCGCTTTGTCCCATTCACACCCGTCATTTTCGGCCCTTTTTATTCAACTGTTTATATTTCCTTGCCATTTGCCACAACCAGTCGGCTGAAACAATTTCCAGACAACGGTTTTCTCTATTATTTGAAACCGTCTAGACGTACCGCGAGCATTACTCCGGTTCCAGCAAAAAGGTGTTTCTTGAATCAGAACGATGACGTTAATGAGGATGATTCGCTAATGGAAACCTGCGGTACATGCTACATGTTCGCTCGGAACTAGGGGCCGCTTAAAGAGACCTCAAACGGTTGTGCACCATGAGCAGACAAATCTTCCTGACTACATAGCTTGACAAGAGAGAGGCTAACACGTCAGTCGGATTAAAGGTGGATATTTGGGAAAACACCCACATACAATCCCTGGCGTTCAATTATGGACACAACTCCGGATATCTTTTCCGATTCCCCGTGAGGTATTGTTCTCATTGTGACTGCCAACAACGTGATTCCCACTGATAGGACCAAATAACTCCATCTTCATTTCACTTTGACGTTGACATTTTGCTAAACGTGTTATACACTGCGTTGTAATTTTTTTCGCATTTGGTGAGGCTTTCTCTCGCCGCGCCTTTAAGCAATAATTCATCATTATCGACGTTGTTTTTCTACCCTATTCCAGAATCCCTTACGGGTTTTGCTCACTTCCTTGGTAGAAGCAGCTCCGTACAGTGCGCAAACTTCGGCTTCTATCCCCATTTTGATGTCACGTCTTTTTTTCCTCCATCCTTTCTTTCAGGGTTCTAAGCCAGAGTTGTATATTTTTCATCCCTTGCTCATGACATGGAGAGATGGACAACTGTCAACCCATAACCCTCACCATTCGTAGACCCAGGTTGTGTAGAACTACGTTTATGAAGAGTGAGTGGCCGGCTGTCTCGCCTTATGGAACGCTGACACTTTCCATGGTCTTCGGGTAGGCTGCAATCGACCGACCGACGTTTGGGATTGTTCATACCATGTCAGGGAAAACCTTTGACAATCGCTAACATGGCCACGTTGCCTGCACATGTTGGAATGCTGGACTGAGGAGGGAAGTAAGTCCGTGGTATGCACTAGAACAATAAAAACCAAGGACTTACAAGTGAGGGGCGCCACAATTTGTTGGTGACGTTTTAGGAATGCAGCTGCTCACTTCAAGGCAAAACTGCCATTTATAGGAAAGCCACACAACAGGTCGATTAGGAGGTCCGATATCACACATGCCTTGAGCTTAAATATTAGTTAACATGAATAACCCCGTCAATGGCTCCGGCAAAGTTCACGAATATGGCATGCAGGGTGTGTTCTTTATTGGCTTTGACGAGGCTCTTCATAACAGTCAGCTTGCTAGTGTTGTAGAAGCTGTATAGAAGGGAAACGTACTGTAATGGAGAAAAGGTTATTTAATGGTGGATAAGAAAGGACTGATTGGTGAAACACTTAGTGAAATATTCTTTTAGTTTGAACAGTTTTAGAGAGCACTGCCCACCTTCGGCATTTTACGCGCATGCAACAGATAGCATGTTTTTCCAAGTGTCAGTGCATCTCTTTACATAGCAAATTCCGTGGTTCTTAGAGAAGAAAATAAATCAAAAATAACGGAATGGAGAACGTATGGTGAGAAGAAAGCATGAAAATTTAGAAAAGATTGGCTCAGAAGCAATGCCTTATTGATTGGGTGGTCTGATACTGAGTGAATGCCAAACAATAAAAGCTGAAAATTGGGAGCGCCGTTCGTTGCGGCACATATAAGGGGCCGGAGCTGGACAGTGATCTTGTAACCTTATTAGATGTTTGGGTTCATTTTGGGTTTGTTCGTAGTAGTTTTGGTTTTGTTAATTTCAGACGCTTGTAATGGCACAGATGGAGCTGGAAAGGAAAAAATTCGGCAGACCACCTGTAGAAATGTCAGGAACACTTGTGTGATGGGAAGCTGACAAAAGCAGCAGTCGGTTACAAAAGTGGTGGAACAGAGAAAAAGTTCGTGAAATTGGTTTCAGCCTTAGGAAGGAAAATAAGGGCAAGATTCATGAAGAACGCCAGCTCATATCACATAACAACGGAAGCTTTTAACCGGATCCCTTTTGTAAGGCTAGGGTAGGTGGAACTCTGGAAATGACAGGGGGCCAATCTGCATGGATACACATGGGCCAAGATGTCCCCGATTAGGAGTGAATGGCTGTTAACCACAAAGACGCCCGCCGTTAAAGCTGACCGAAGGCTGGGTCCCAGCCGAAGAACACTCTCGATAGTTGAGGCGGTAAGGTAAATGGTCCCTGGCTCAGAGAAGAGGAATGGTACACCGTTGAATAATGATGAAACTGAACGGCAGGTGATCTGTCAGGAGAACTGAACAAATTATCTAGGGCGTGGTTAATATTTCGACCGCGGTACTGTAACCATTACATTCAGCTTCAGAGGTGGCGGTGAACAGAAGTTGGCCAGATGATTGCCCGTTTGCAGAAGACAGAGGGTTTGAAATGTGGGAACCTTGTTATTTCGGGGATCAGACCTGTGCTTTGCTTCTTGATATATTTAAAGTTCTGAGGTTGACTGGTTTGTTTTGTAAACTTTTGCCAATTATCTAGCCAGTTCTGCTTGGTTGCCCAATGATGGGCGGGCTTTGTGGATTCGTAGATGCATTTGGCATTTACGGTTTCCCTTTGATGGCAACTTTAGCATAAATTTGGTAAACCAAAGGCTAGAAGTGGGATGAATACCATAACCAGCCTTAGAGTTAACGGCAGCATATATGGTCTGGATGCTGTGGCCTTTCCGGTCGTTTTATTCATGGACTTGTCTCCATTTTGAAGGCTGATTTGTTGAAAACCGCGACTGAGGTTTTTGTTCCCGTGTGGATTGCTCAACTTGCAACATTGTTCGCGGCAGCTTACGGGGAAATGAGTGCAATGGCATACCTTGGTATACTTTAAACTTCGGAGGGAGTTGACGGGTTGGTGATCGTAAGTGTTTTGGTTAATTAAGTGAAAGAAAAGAAAGTCAGATTGTTTCTAGCGTGGTGAACGTAGTGTTCGCCTTTTATGGATCAGGCTCTACTGGCTTCGGAGGCTCACTCTTTGCCGCAACCTTGATGGAATTTATGATGTTTTTAACAGCCTCGGTACTTTGTTTTCTGACGAACTCCAAGTTAATTTTGATTTGTTGGGATTGCTTAAGGAGGGGACCGGGTTTACGCTGAAACCGCTAATGCTCTACGCCGTCCCATGTCATTAGCTGTTATCATGAGAGTTTTTGAGTTACTTTTTTTTCTTATATTATTTCCCGTTTTCCTAGATAATAATTTGCTTGCCATTTCTGAATAATGACATTTTTGAATTGACCACTCTTTAATTATTTTGCCATTTTTCGTCTAAGCTTGCGCGGTCACATTTCCAGCTTTGACCTGACATTAGCGCAAACGCTTTTATACTGTTTAGCATAAATTCAATGGATCTGCTTAGTCGTCTGGAGAGTGGATATTCCTGTTGTCCTCTCTACTCATTTTTTTCACCCACAAGTCTCCATATCCCCAGCAGCAACCTCCTGTTCAGACATATAGTGCGATTCAGGGCGTGTTGTTTTACGGCACATTATCGGATATTCTATTTTAGCCAGTCATTTAATGGCTTTTATCTGTCCTAGGGTATTATCGTTCTGTTGATTTAATTTCGGGCCCAATTTGTTGACATATTCTGCGCTCTACCTTTGATGCTCGCTTATGCTCGTGAAGTATTCACACGTTACGCCGTTACACACTACTCCCTAATATTCCGATCAAAGAACAATGGAAACCCGGTACAGACAGAATCCCGCCATCATTCTTGTCATAATAACTATAAGTAGTCGCCTTTCACAACCCTACATAGGCTTTCCTCCCACACTTTAACTTTCCAGACAACAGGAGAATGTTTCTTGATGTCCGTCAGCCAGCTAAACACGCCAGTGGCAATGTTTGCGCAGCCAACACCACAAAATGTCCCAAAGTTGGCCCTCGTTTGGGAACAACTAGTCAATGATACGTAGTACATAGTGACTTGGTGGCTGAAACACATGGTAGAGCACAGGTGTTCGAGCGAAGATCATCCAATTTAATGGACCACGGTGAAAACTTGAAGCGCGCTATCTCAAAGCTTGCGCCCCTATTCAACCTCATTGATCCTGAAACACGGCTGGATAAGCATGACCTGGTGGCCTCTGGCAACCTCCTGAATGTGCCGACCTCCGAACCATCAAATAAAATGGATAGATCACGTACCCTTATTGATTTTAACATCTGTAGTCGTATTCCTATGAATGGCCTTAGAGATCAGCTGCTGGCCGCGAGCGGCATGGGGCATATACCGCGTCTAATATCAGACATACGACGAGGCTGCGGAAGGAAACTCCGCGTCATTGTTGTCTCCTGAGGGTGAAGTTCCAGATATGAATTCTGGCTAAGTAATTCATTTATCAAGCAAGGCGTTATTGCTTGAAACACACGTTTCAGAAACATAAAAGTAATTATAGACAAAACACCCCTTCGGAGGAAAGTTTTCACCTAATTTTGACACGGCTCCAGTCGCAGGCATTTGAGTTCCAAGCTGTCACCAGCCAACAATGCACGGCCCGTTACAGCCGAGTCACCTAAAACAGGCTTTGTTTCTCCAACACACTTACCCATTCGTCGGCTTAACAGAAATTCATTAGAGCTAATACCGTCCACAGGTTCACGCCCCGCAGTTGTAGATCTAGACATACCGAGCTCGCCCCCACATTGTAGCCTCCGTCCAAACGTCCACACCTATGCTCCAATAACTCAAAGTCACCTTGTTTAGTTATGCCCGAACACCCTTCTACCCCGCACCCGCTCTAGAGTACAATCGCCAAGGCCAGTTCCTGTAGTTCACTGTCATACTCGAGCCTGCCTCCACGGACCGCAAGCCTCCAAGTGACTAGTGATGCGCTTGACACCAAAGGAAAGAGACATATCTTTAACCAACTTTGTTTAAACCCTGCTCAATTGAAGGGGTCCTCGTAAGACAAATAAGCCTCTTCCACCTCCTAAGATTCCCGCCAAGCCCATAAATAATAGCAAGGTGCTATATCCTGCCCCAGTAGATCCACCGTGGTGACGCAGCTCAACCCCTTCAGGAAGTGTGGTTATACCTCACTGTCTTTATTTCAGCGCTACTAAAGAACCATCCCTCGCTACACCATCCAACGAGGTTAATTACCATCATAACTTCGACCTCGGTCACCGTCCCAGAACCGAAACTGAATTCCATATTACTGTCCCGTCACCTGTTCCTCCAAACGTACGTATGAACCATACGCAACTCCGGTTAAGACTACACTTTTTCGAATTACCCTTGGCTGACCATCTACAGCCTATAAACATAGTGCTTTAGCCGTCCTGCCCACGCCCACTGTTATACCTTCCCAGATCAAATCTCGAGGCTTCCAATCAGCTAAAAGGCAGGTCTTTCAACATCCTGCTGCCTACTGATTTGTTTTAAATGCCGTCAGGATACCATTTATTTTACCCGATTTTTCCCTCGGCCGAACCATACCCTCCACCACGATTACACAGCCTGTACACTCCCAGACAAACGCACGCCGCTACTGGTTGTACCAACGAACAAATTGGAACCCACCCTATCTCATAAACTAGAAATGACAGGACAAAGCCACCCAAATGCCTTAGCATCAACATCAATCTTTCTTCCCACAGAGACCTTTCACCCCAAAAGAAATCTTACAATGCACTGCACCAACAAGGCTGCGGCACTGGCAAAACTACTAAGGACTAACACACCCCTACCTAGTAAACACGTCACG